>DWKL01000808.1:0-16736 GCA_018249415.1 Phareas burnsi | reverse complement strand
AATTTCGACTACAAATTTTCGAAATATATCGTATCGAGCGCTCGAAATTTCGAGCATGCAAACTCATGGTAACGGTACTGTAATCAACACCAAATATTATTGAAGCCGAAGTCGGCAGATGCATTGCTACCCCTGAGGATGAGGTTGCAACGTCTCGAGTAAATCCCTTTCTCTCACAACATCCTTCAAACCAGAACACAGTCGCGTTTAACATCGTTGTTATTAAACAGATATAGGTGTGACGGTGATGTCTCCAGAATCAAACCGCAAAGGTTTCCACCACCATCAAATTTACTTTCTCATCTCCTCTTAGAATGAGAAGGTTTGCGTCATAGTCCACTACACTGGCCAAATGCGGATAGGTGCACTTTACACACGTTTGCAAACTTTATAAAGAACTCTCAGATGTGTAGGTTTCCTCACTATGTTTTCCTTCACCATTAAAGCAACTGATAATTAATTTCTATTACGTAACATCAGAGGTTATCTTTTATGTTTGAAGAGGAGCAAGTGAACATGCAGGCCACCTCATGTTAAATGAACATCTAACCTTAAACAAAACTAAAGTTCTGCTTGAGATCGTATGTAAATGCGTTACTACTCCTGATTACTAACAAGATCGCCCCGCTGTAAGTGTGCCGGCAACCGCGCTTCTCCAACCGAAACACAAAAGCTATTTCACGGATTATGAGGGCGACGGTGGTACTTGGCCGGACGAACTAAAGTTCTACCACCTATCCGAGGTAATATGGTATACGAAACCCGAACACCAGTGTGATAGACCGAAATTTCAACCAGTACCTACCAGTACCTACCAGTACCTATTGTTAATATTTAAATGTTACATACAAATTTCCATATTGCCTGAAGTACTATTTATCAGTAACGAGTAACGAAGTTGAGATTTGAGCTTAAGGGCAAGGATCTCGTGTAATAGACTGTGATATTAACTAATATTGGAAGCATTACAGCCGTAGCTTGTGGTAATTGGAATCAAAGTGTATTTCGGTCGAACTCTCGAGAATCAGATATTATTAGATATTGCCGAAATATAAAGGGAGATAATTCGTTAGGTATCATTATTATCAATCAAGTGAACAGATCCCACGCTACTGATCAAATTTGAGATCCTCCTTTAAGAATATCATCACGAAAAATAAGTTCAGGAATGGAAAAATGTTAGTCCATGTATGTTAATGGCTAAATGTTTCTGCGTTCGTTTATGAAATCTTAATTACCCAGCGGAGAAAAAAAATGTGCTATATTTATGTAAATTTCAAATTTATTGGTAAACCTTACTGTAGAATAATTTTGTATTTTTAACTGAACTCCTAAAGGAATGGAGGTTATCAATTCGTCACGTATATTTTTAATTAAATCTTGTATTTGATACTTACAATTATGGTACAATAAAACGTGCAGAACAGCCAGCTGATCAAGAAGGAATGGATCTCGATTAGCCACACGCTTCGAAGGTATCCTAACTACATACGGAGGCAAGTCCTAAACCAATGGCAGATGATCATTGTAGAAACGAAGGCTATAGGGAAGACTTGGAGTGAATTGAATAGCGAAGCCTAAGACTGATTGGAATGGCGACGGACTGGACTGGAATGGACTGGAGACGGCTGCCCCATTAAGAGAACACAAGACCTAGACAAAGAAAAATCTTGAACTCATTTTTGTATGAGAAGAGCAGCAATGGATCGTGCGGATCACCTGATGTTAAATGGTCACTGCACTGACCTCAAACAGAACTGAAGTCCTGTCTAAGATCTTACGTAGATGCGTTACTATTTTGGAGGACAAAGACGGTCGCCTCGCGGTAAGTGTACCCGACAACTAAACTTCATCAATCAATGCACAAGAATTGCTTCAGGGCGGGTTATGAAGGCGGCGGTGGTACCTCCCCGTCGACGTATACTTCTATGATTAATTTAGAATTCTCCTCTAGGTTTAGGTGTATATGTCTTTGCACCGGTGCATTCTCTTGAGATCCCCGAGCTTTCCTGTAGGCGTGGTGAGTCCACTGAGGGCGTTTTAGTGAGTAAAAATCTCACATAACCCGATCCTTCCCCCAAAAGATCGGGTATCTTAAGAAGATTTCCCCCCCGAAAACAAAAAAAAAGGTGTATATTTCATTGAGTGTCTCAATGGCACTCACGACACAGAGAATCCCAGTGTGGCTATCGCTGTAGTAAGGCGTAAGTAATATAGTATAATAATATATAGTAATATATAATAATATATAAGTAGTATAAAGGCGCGTAATACTCGTAATACAATAAAAATCAATAAGGATGTAAGAGAAAGAATAAGGAACAGATGTCGCGACCGCAGATTTAAATCGTAGATGGAGACTAGAGCTGAAATTTTCTTGCGTCACTTCATTAATGCATCAGTGAGATGTCGATACCTGACACTGAACATACGATACGATATGATACAATACGATGCGATACAATATGATACGATACGATACCATACGATACGATGCGATGCGATGCGATACGATATGATACGATACGATGCGATACGATACGATACGATACGATACGATACGAAACGATACGATACAATACTCTTTATTGTACACACACAATAGAATAATCATACATTTTTTAAATTGTTGAGACCAATGTCTGTGGAAATTAAATCAGCTAATTAATAAAGGATTTACAACTCATTAACCACTTTGGCGTACAATACAATGAATAAAGCAATATTATAATGAATAATAAGAATAATGAAAGGTGATAGCATACTGGTTAAGATTCCACCCTCTCATACTGGGTGTCCAGGGTTCAAATCCCGCACACACCTCTGATTTTGCGAAGTTATGTGCGTTTGAGGATTTTAGTTATAATTTGCTTTAAAGGTGAAAGGAATCATAGTGAAGAAAACTACACGCCTGAGAATTCTCTGCAAATTTCTCGAAGGTATGTGAAATATACTAATCTGCACTTGACTAGAATGGTGGACTATGGGCTAACCCTTCTCATTCTGGGAAGAGACCCTCAGGAGTAGTAACACGTACGTAGGAGTAGTAATCTACGTACGACCTTAGGACTTCAGTATTGTTCGAGGTTAGATATAAGTGTACATGGGCTGCAATAACCACATAACATCAGGTGGCCTACACGCTCGCTTATTAGTCTTTTTAGATAAAAAAAAATAAGGGGTGTATCTGGGATTTAATTCTATGACCGGTAATGATAGAACGCTTCCATTTGTTGTGATGTAAGGATACTGATCCCGTAGGATTATTCTGATCCTAGTTTACACAAAAATATTTGATATTTGCTGAAATATTTATGATCCATAACATATGTCCCTGAACTCCACATAGTCGTTTTAAGTTCGTTCTATTACGTTGACAAGTTTCGATTAAGGAGTTCACAATAGATATAGCAAAAATTGAAACTGATTATTAAAATTGTAACTTTAAATTAAAATAAGAAAATTGTCACTTGAAAAGTTCATGCTAATATTTATAATCATCATCCACAAGTGGGCACGGCGCTGATTTCAGAATGAGAAGGGTTAGCTGAGGTTAGGTTATATATATAGGCCATATTCTACTATACTACTCAAGTGCAGATTGATAGACTTTACACACCTTCGACAATTTTACACAGAACTCTCAAGTTTGTAGCTTTCTTCACGATGTTTTCCTTCACCGTTAGAGCAAGTGGTAATTAATATCTATTTAATATTTATCATCGTTTCAATATTAACACTTCACGATCGAACCGAATTTTTAAAGCATTAATAAAATAACATTTAATTATTGTTTAAATAATACTGTTTTTCATAATCTTGTACGATATAGTTGGTATGGTTTTCTTGTCGTAAACATTGCCAAAATCTTTCTATACATTTAACATAAAATAAATTTACTTTGACCCATATCTCCGCCCGATCTGATCCGTCCCTTATTTTATGAAGACCTATGAAGGGATAATCGCCTTAAAATTGATGTTCTTGCACATATCTGGCCACATTGTAGTAAAATGCTTCAAATAAACGTGACGCGAAGGACAAAGGGCCATAAAAAGACGCCTATTATTAAATTTCCCGCTCGGCTCATCTTTACCGCCATTAGCCTTGTGTCTCATATTTGAACATCTTTTTACCGCAAGTACGTAAAAAGCTGAGGCACCTGCTTACGTACCTGCGGTAAAAAGATGTCTAATCGGCAATTAATGACAAGCGAATGTAATTATATATGTATATTTTTTTAATACATTTGAAGAGACGAGTATGCAGGCAGCCTGATTTTAAGTGGTCACTGCAGCCCATGGATACTCACAGATAGAACTTTAGTTTTGATTGGAACTTCAGATCTAAATTCATACGTAGATGCGTCAATACTCCTGTGGACCATGATGGTCGTCTCGCTGTAAAGTGTGTTTCCAGCAACCGCACCTCTCCGATTATGCGAGCGGCGGTGGTACTTCCCCAAACGAACTATAGCTCTACCACCTACATACCAACAGAAACTTTACAGAAAAAGACTTACTTCAAACTTTATTTTAAAGTATTCAAAAAACGCTTTTTTTTAAGTGTTTATATTTGTTTCGAATTCCGTAAATAGATTCGTAAATGTTTAAAATAGTAATTATGATTATAACGGTATTGGTAAATAAATTTAACACTTGAAATTGGAAGCGAAGAGATTCATGATTACTTAAAAGAAAACTTAATGAATTTATAGTATAATTAAAAAATATTAAATATACTTATAATATAATTAAAAAAATACAAGTATACGGTATGTTAACGGTGATGAACAACATTGGGGAGAACGTCTATACCAGAGATTTTTTTGTAAAAAATCTCAAAGATATTTGGAGTCTATTAATCTGCACTTGGCCAGCATGGTAGAAGTGGCCTAAATCATTTTTATTCCCAGGAAAATCCCATGTCCAACAGTGGGACAATAATAAAATTATTGTGATAATGATAAAGTATTATTAAGTTCTATTGTTTTTGAACGTAATAAATGATGAAATCCACGGGAATATTTTTGTTCGCTTGTCGCTTACTCGTTGTCAATATGACGAAACCCTTCTAGGGAAAGGGATTAATGTGTCACAGGTGCTTAAGATGCCTCGCATGGTTCTAGCGACGCTAATTGTCTCGTGTTTATACACGCAAATTAATGTTCCCCATAATACTTGCAGACATTAGTTGGAAAATTCATTATCATTAATTCAACTTTCAAGTACCTATCAGTACTAAATAATAGCTTAGTTGTATCTGAATGAGCATGCGGTCCCACTGATTAAGTTAAGTGATCATTCCGCTCACGGACTTTTTTTTTGTTTGAAGTGTAGCAAACGAGCGTGCATACTACTAATGTTAAGTAGTCACTGCAGCCCATGAACATCCACATATAACTCAAACAAAACTGAAGTTCTATCTGAAGTCTCTCCCGAGGACTATGATGGTCGCCACGCTATATGTGTGCCCGGCAACCATACCTCTCCAGCCGAAATAGAAAAACTGTTTCACGGCGGATTATGAGGGCGGTGCTACTTCCCCGGACGAACATTTCTTACTGAAAACAAGTCTTACTAACCCTGCACGGACCAACTCCCCCGTGAGTTACCATTTACAGAATAACAAAAATAGGCTAGTCTGTAAAAGCAATAAAGACTGACTTTATGTATCGTTATAGGCACGCGTTTGGCCGCGATCTGATAGAACGTGATGGTACAATCCAATATACCGCACGCTTTTTGGACTAAGTTCGAACATCTCATATTAATACTCGAATCTTTTCCTTACTAACATTGAGACCAGAAGTTTTATACCGCTGGACAAAGGAAGATGCAGCAATAAGGTTGCCACTGTCGAACCACAAATAGTCGGACCACCACTTAATCACTACTTAGTCTGCCATATAGAAGGTTCCGGGTCCGATCCCTGGTTCGTCGCTGTGATGTCCAAGACATCCACTAAACAAGTATATGTACTAACCTATAGTGATATAACAAAGATAAAGATTTATTTGCTTGCTTCTTTGTTTGTTTGTAATTGATAAACTTTAAAATTGCTGAAACGATTTTAATAATTCTTTCGCCGTTAAAAAGGTGCCTTATCCAAAAGAATAAAGACTATATTTAATTTAAATTACGAGAAAAGAAAGCACTGTCGATCTTCTTTCTCTGCGAATACTGACAGAATGATTAGTCATACGTAAATATGTATGTATACTACGAAAATATTGGAGCGATACCCACACATCTATATCTTATAAATAATGCATTTTATGTCCAAACTAATATTTTTATATCAATAAATAGTATGAAAGAAATAGACGATTTATCCCAACAGTAAAAAAAGACATAAATGTTGAACTGATCACAATCGGTGTAAAAAAAATCGATTTCTAAAACTATTTATGATATTTTTAAACTATTTATGGTAAATTTTGTCAAGTACACAATTTATAGTTTAATTTCATGTGAAATATAATCTCTACAAAATAATGTTTATGTATAAAAATGTTAATTTATAACCATCCTGCTTAAAATTTAATTTATCTAGTACATCTCTTCTATCGACGGCATAAAATTCTCAGCCATTTGTGAATCGTCTGTGTGGCGCTTTGCAAACATAGGGGCAATTATTATGTCCTTTTCTTTTTTTTCAACAGGCAAATTCATTTCTGTCGTCCCTTTTTCCTTAAAACCCATCTTGTTTATTTTTTGCTTTGCTTCTTTTAAAATTAAATCAGCATCGGGAGAATTACACGAATAATGTTCCTTTACCCTATATACTTGACACTTAGATACGGATGCTTTGGTTTGGTTTTGTTGATCTGAAATTAATGGCGTCGTCGCTTCTTTGACCTTTAGAGCATATATTTTTCCCTCGTTACTATATTTTATCACAATTATACTTTTATTATTCTTATTTTTCTTTGTTTTAGACTTTTTAGCTTTTTTTACAGGCTTCAATTGTGAATCTGAAACCAAGTTTCTTTTATTTCTGTAAGTGGTCATTTCTTGTGGATTATCTATCTCATTCGGAACATCATTTGCTTTGGTCTCTGAGTTCATATGAGAGTGAATCTTATGTGCTTTTATAGCTTGTTCCATACAATTGTGACATTCTTTACAGTCGGGATTCATAAACACAGACTGCAAGTCACTGACTCTGTTTATGTTCCATGTTTTATTGAAGTTGTCCAAAATGTTTGTATCGTAAAATTGTTTTTGATTCTTTAATAACTGTTTATCTAAACCACTTTCAGACATGACCTTTTTAGAAGATTTCCCTAAAACAAAGAAGCAGGTGTAAGGATCTGCGAACACAATTTAGTCAAAAAATATCTTTATATTATGGAAAGATTATTTTCGAATGAGGATAAGGATTTTCGTGCGCTCCATATTTATGAAAATCTCGAGTGAAAGTCTATTATTTATGATAATCAGTTGAGTAGTAACGAAACCGTGTAAAAACAGAAAATGTATGCTAATGAATCCACCAACGAAAGTTGAACGTCAGAAAATTTTAATTAAGTCCCGGCAGATTGGGTAACATAAACAAGAAAGTCGTGGAAAGTAAATCAAAATAAAGCATCTCACCTAACGCTTGTGGCAGGAGCGAGACGAGCGCACACAACAGCACACTCATTAGTTCCATTTGCAGCGCCGCTCGGAAGGTGTCTGCAGCTACCGACAATCTCCTTACAGAAGAACACTAACAAGCTTCGTTACGGCTTCGTGCAGTTTTATAAAACGCACGGCGTGTTGCTCGCACCGTCGCCTCGTCTGAATTTCTGAATCCCGTCTCCTAGCTTATTCTAAATGAAGCGAGCTACTACGAAATTATTTTAATTCGTGAAATTTTCGTAACGAGGATATTTTGGAGGAAATATTAAATAAATACTGAAGCTGTAAATGTAGGTGCTATTAAGAATAATGTGATGCTAAGCCTGCAGATGGATCCTATATAGCCATTACTAGTAATGTATGTTTACTTAACGCTGTTTACTCTGTACCCCGCATGCGACGATCGAATGTTTGACTTCCTCCGGTCTCGATCGAAACCTATTGTGCCCATGTTGATACGTTTATGTTATGTTGTCGATAACCGGATGCACGCATCCGTGTACTCGACAACAACTTACAAGTCAATGCAATTGTTGTATTGTACTACAACTACTCCAGGCAATACGAGATCTACACGCAAGCCACACATACAAACAGTCATATCTCTGTCACTCAGTTTTCTGCCCCAAGTAGGCATGCTCGATTAGTGATAAAATATTTTTAAATTTAAAACATTATATATTGAAACCATTTCACAAGTTATCTGTTTATAAGTTAGACACATTTTAGGCATACTCGGAAATAGCATAGACTTCTCGTGACCACGAAAATGATAAGTAGAGTGAGTGTTACTATTAAGACTTTGTAAAAATGACGTATGAGCCTAGAACAATATATATTTTTTTGTTTTGTATATCTGTTTGTTGATCTATATTGTAAGGTTACGATGTAATCATAGCACTAATATTGATAATATTATTCTGACCTATGTAGGGGTTCAGTCTTGTTTAAAGTTAGATATTAGTCCATGGGCTGATGTGACCACTTAACATCAAGTGGCCTGCTTATTTGCTACTCTCCTAACATAAAAAGTACAAGTCAATTTCGGTTATACTATAAAAGACATAATGAGGGCTTCCCATTAATCAGCCCCCTTTGGATTATAACATCCTCTGGATTTAGGGCTCCTTTAGAAAATGGCTGTGACATTAGTATCCACTTGGCTGTGCGTCTTTGTGATCAATGAAGATAAATAAAATCCTTTAAAGCCAACATGTGCTGCCTATGTTACTATCATACGATTTTTTTTGGCCTTTCTCTGTTCCACTGCTGGGCATTGTTCTCTCCAGACAACTGGAGGCTCTGGAGCTCCACCACGCTGGGGCATGGGTAAAAGTAATACGGATTCGTGGTCAACACGTGGTCTCGGACCAGGTTCAGCGACTGCTATCCAATGATATAAACCGGGACCAACAGCTTAACGCGCCCTCCAAAGCATTGAAGCAACGAAATTTAATAACTAGCGGTCACACATCCAACTCCCCACCACGCTCAATGTTCCTTAACTATTTAGATCGGTTACGATATATAAACTGGACTGTGCGTCCGTGTGATTTTATTTAAGCTCAATCAATTCATGATTCAATCAGACACCTGATTCAATCAGAAGATAAATGAGAATTTAATGTCCGAGAGCAGAAGCGAGCTTGAAAATACTACAAAAAGAGGTATGCATTGCTCTCTACATTATTCAAGTTTAAGACGCATGCTCCTTTACGTAAGCTCCAATAAAATTACCATAAAATGACATAGAGAAGTGTATTGGAGCAAAAAAGCGTGCGAAGTACGTTTTGTAAGCTCTCGCGTTACTCACAAAGATGTGACTTTTACGACAGTATCAGAGCTTTTAGTTATTTGTAGATACCCTTCCTCACCGCTCAGAACACTGCGAAATTGTTTTCGCGATTTATACAATGAGTGCGGTTCAGTGATTTTGAAGTTATACTTCTTTAGGTGTGTAAGGGAAAGAGATGTGCGAATTTTTTACTGCGCGCGCGCATTGTCAGTTTATGACTTATGTATGAGGACGACAGATTATGAGTTTATTGTTAGGTTTCTTGATTCATACTTGTACATGTGTTGGTTAAGTACTTATAAAGTTATACTTCTTTAGGTGTGTAAGGAAACAATACCACAGTGAAATATTAAGGTGCGCGCGCGCATCGTCACTCGTAAAACGACAGTTTATTGCTTTATTCATTTTTGTTTTCGACATTAATTTTAGTATAACGGGTGTCGCCCTTGTTTTTTTAGTTTTAAAGTGATACTTTTTTAGGAAAAATATGACAGTAATATAACATGGACGCGAACACAGCGTCGTTGAACGACAGATTATGTTTATTAATGTTTTTATGAATAAAATTGCATGATATTAACCTATTAGGCTTAAAGGTCCAAGAAAATTCTTGAAGTAGGTACTCCTGTATAATTTTTAAAGTACTACATATTGCAGCAGGAAGTACATTCTAAAAACATTAAAAATGTGTCATTATCCGCCCTATTTATATTCCACGGCTGGGCATGGGACTTCACCCAGAATAAAAAAGGTTAGGCCAAAATCCACCACGCTGGTCATGTGCGGATTGGTAGACATTACAAACTTTTGAGAACTTTACAAAAAACTCAAAAGGAAAACATTGCGAGGAAACCTACAAAGATTTCCTCGAAATATTTTCCTTCACCGTTAAAGCATGTAATGGTTTATTTCTATTACTACTATTACATTTATAATACACGTTATAATTTCATATTCATCATTCCCCTTTATAGCGCCTAAATTAGTATAACTTCAATAATGAATTTCACTTAATTACACTTGTAATAAATGCAGGTCAATTACAGTCACATATAAGTTAGCTATGAACTAAACTGGTTCACTTCGTGTTGCTAATGACATCGTTTTGTTTCAAGAATAACAGTGACGATTTTTATTTATCATTAACTGACATTGAAACGAAATTATAAATTTCCATATCAAAAGAAAATGAGCGTGCAACCGCGTTACATTAATTTGCAAATTGGAACATAGTACAGAAATTTGCGAAGAGATTAATGTTCAGTTTAATTACGCGCCATTGTAAATAAAAACCACGATTTAAATTGGAAAATTACTTTCCAATTCACCGGCTGCTTCTGCGGTCTGTGCTTACATTAAGTAGAAATTTAAAGCATATTTATGCAAAGGATTATTAAAAAGTCATAGTTGAATTTAAAAGTATCATTTATATTTCACGGAAATTTATTCAGAATTTCAACAATACAATAATATTTGACTAATCTTTGTCTTCGAGAACGACAAGCCAAGACAGGTAATAGCCTTTTCCGGATGTTTTCAAACCACCCACAAGGCCTCCGATAAAGCTTAACGACTGCTATGCAGTGATTACAATGGGGACCCACACTCGACGTGCCCTCTAAATCACGGAAGCGAGCAGGTAATTTAGCTACTAGCGATCATCCATCCAACTTTCAACCGCGCCCGATGTTGCTTAACTTTGTAGATCGATTACGATTTACTCAAACCGCGGGGCTGTGGGAGCTTCCGGGGTGTAGACTACCACGGATTTATATCCATCACATAGAAAGATGATTACATAAACACCCAGACCCAACCCCGATCTCTTCCTCAGAATCTTAAACAAATGCTTGGAGAAAGAAGCCTTCCCAAAAATCTGGAAAAAAGCAATAATCAGAGTGCTAAGCTCTGGTGGAACATTAATCTTGACCCACTCTTGGAAACCACAAACAAGCTAGAGGCTTTGCGCACGACATACTCTTTATCGCGTCAGCCAACAACACGGAACAATTAAGCAGAGTAGCCAACAAAGCATTAGAGGAAATAAATAAATGGGGGTTGGCCAACAAAATGAAGTTCGCGGCACACAAAACACAGTGCGATATTTTTTACACGTAAGTCAAGATATGAGGAGCCGGCGTTGTATCTCGGCGACACAAAGATTAACATAACGACTGAAATGTTGAGGCTGGAACTGATAAAAGACAAAAGCCTAAATTTCCGAGCTCACCTGTCAAATAACAAAGCTGCAAGTGCGACATGGAGACTAAACCCAGACTTACGATTTACATAGCCACCATAGAACCACGCTGAAACGCTACATAACCAAAGTGACCAACTTAGTCAGCTAGCACCCCAAATATACATAGATGGAAGCAAGATAGAAGGTAAAGTAGAGGCAACAATATCTTGGAAGAATAATGGTAGAGAACAAACCTATAGTAGTATTGTCGTCCCGACATATTGCTCGGCGTACCAGACGGAGGTGATAGCAATAAAAAAAACACCGAAATGATAATTAGAAGTAGCGACCTCCAAGCAGTAGATATCATTAGTGACTCAAGATCAGCACTGGACACGGTAAAAAATAGCAATAACACTCACCCGATCATGACAGAGATACATAGTAACCAGAAGAAAATATCACCAATACCATCAGCGCACAAGGTACAAGGTACACAGTGCACACCAAGTACATCAGGTCAAGGCACAGGTCGAAGTATAGGGGAATGAGCGCGCAGACTACCTAGCGAAAACCGCAGCCTTGACCAAGAAAGCAGCCACAACATATGACTGAGCTCCTGTATCATACATCAGGCATCTCATCCGAGCGGAGATTTTAAGGCAGTGGCAGGAACGATACGACCATAGTTCAACAGGAAACATCACCAAAATATTTTTCAACGACCTGAAGCTACCCACGACGAACGACGAAAAGCTACCCATGGACAACATAAAGGTCCAGATGTTCTCTGGCCATGGAGGAATCGGCGAGTACCTGGCTAGATTTAAATTGAAATCCAATGGGACCTGCACATGTGATAACACCACCCAACAAACCATGACATATATATTGGACGAATTCCCAAAGTACGTCGCCCTGCGTATGGACACAGAAATCCAGCTATAGAATAGCATCAATAAAATAAAAAAACTAAGAGAGCCATTTATGGCATACACGGCGCAAATACGCGGCGCAAAAGTCAACAAAGAGAACAGGACTCTACCCGATTAGTAATATATATACATAGACCCCCTCCCCCCCAAGTAAATCTATTCATATATATGTATATACATATATCTATTTATACATGATAAAAAAAACATTGTTATAATTTCACTCCATAGTAATAGTACTACATCAGAATAAAGGTTGCTGCACAATAAATAGCAGCAGAAAATAATAAATCACTAAACTTTGCTACTCTTCTTGCATAAAACAAAAATGGGATACAATATTTTGAAAAAATAAATTAAAATACGTTGACTGCATTTCAAAATGGAGCCTGAAAATCATTTTCACGTACGAATTACCCGGAACAGCCAATGTGTTTCAGTGATTGAGGTAATCAATGAGGAGATATTTGCGTGAAATAGGCACCTGAATTTGCGTTGTGCGCTAACCACACGGACTCAGTAAACCAATTAAACTGTGTCCAATTGGAAACGCTACTTTTATTTGCATTAATTATAATTAAACTGAAACAAACTTCTGATTTTCGGTTAAGAATACATGGGTTCGTTCCTGATATTACCGGTAGGTGTCTTTAATGAAATCTTACCACCAGACTATCATGAGTAATATCAACAAAGCACTCGCACTATATTAAATCCTATTATATTTGTTATTACACACATTTAAAAGTAAAGGCTGGTATTTTTAAATAGAAAATAATGGAACCTTTTATGAGTAATACGTGTTGTATATTTTTTTCGTATTTCAACTTCATAATTCTAATAATCAAAGCACTTTCATTGTAAAAACTTAATGAGTTAAAATATGTTCGTACTAAATATGTCGGTACATTTTAAAGTGAAATAAAACTTACGACTGGCGTGAAGATCTAAAATAAATATGATATACATCGTGCCAGGTCTTTAGGCTTAAGTATTATAGAGAGTATTTTTTCTTGCACCAAGTTCATAAAGGTAAATGATGCCAGGTCTTTTAACTTCAAAATATAGTATATTTTTCTTGACCCAGTTCATAAAGGTAAATGGTGTTAGGCCTTTGAACTTTAAAATATAGTATATTTTTCTTGCACCCAGTTCATAAAGGTAAATGGTGTTAGGCCTTTGAACTTAAAAATATAGTATATTTTCTTGCACCCAGTTCATAAAGGTAAATGGTGACAGGTCTATAAACTTCAAAATATAGTATATTTTTCTTGCACCCAGTTCATAAAGGTAAATGGTGACAGGTCTATAAACTTCAAATTATAATATATTTTTCTTGCACCCAGTTCATAAAGGTAAATGGGGACAGGTCTCTAGGTTTCAAAATAATGAAAGTGTCTTTTTTCTTGCATCCAGGGCAGAATGGTATAAATACATGACGCCAGGTCTTTAGGCGTTCAAATAATATTACGTATTTTTTTCACGCGTCCAGTTCGTAATGGCAAGGAAATAAGTCTTAGTTGGTCGTGGTTGTACCACAGTGATACACACTACCGCCACGAGCAGCGGCTACTTTTTCTACGCCTTTTCACCCGCTATTTTCCATCTAGTCGAATATATAATCAAAGCTTAAGACGTACTTTTTTGCATTTATATTAGCGTACGATAATCTCAAGATATCTTGTCTTCAACGTGCTTAGATATAAAGGAAACTACACAAAACTCTTGACGGCGTAATTGGTTCGGATCGGACGTTGGAATGAAAAAAGGATGGAACGCTAAAAGTCGGTTCAATGAGAAACTTGTGTCAAAAGGATCACGTACCGTCAAGTTTCTGACTATCAGCATTCGGTTCCCCACTCTTCTTTGCCCGAAAAAGTTTTCGATAAAGACTCGCTAACGAGTTTGAACTTCGCTGGTCATGTAATTGTGAGCATTTATTTTTACCGCATCTGTTTTAAATGGAGAGGCAGACATAATGACTTCGTGAACCTGTTCAAGAAGTAACAAGTTATTAGTAATTATATCTGTTACAATCAGAGAATTTTAAGGTATTCGAACTCTTCGTGGTTCATCTCAGCAGGCGTCACCACTATACCTATTTATTCCTTCATTTGTTTTTATCAAAATGGAATCAAACATTGCTGTATTGTAGTTTGAAGAATGTGGTAAAGGAGATATTTTTTTTCTTACGTCTGAGGATCAACGAACGAACGTGCAGGCTCCCTGACGTTAAATAGTCACTGCACCCCTTGGCAACGTCCAGCATCAAACAGGACTAAAGCCCAATTAAGGTTGCATGCAGATGCATCACCACTCCCGGAGACTACGACGGTAACAGATGCCATTAAAGATATTCGAAAACCACACTTCAAAACAAAACACAAGTATTGCTTCGCGGCGGATTGTGAGTGGGCGCGGCTGAACTCCCACGCCAAACTACAGTTCTATTATTTATCAAACTTACTCGATGCGTTCTAATTTAGTCTTCATTGGTAGCAAAGCATCTGTAATCGACCTTAGGTAGATCTTCGATACAATTTGATTGTTGATTACAAATTTCCATTAATGGCAATCACCACTTAACTACCATCACTGCATGGCCGTTTCTTACTTCTATGGTGTAAAATTCACATGAGGCGTTCCAGTTTAGTCCTATTGTCAACCATATTCCTCTTTATTTCCATCTACCAATCTTCAAAAATACATTGCTGAACGTCCCCAAAAAAGGGGGAAGGGGCGAGGTAAAGATGCTCTAAAAAGGGGGGTGCTCGGCATTATATGTTGAATGCAGTAGGTAAATAAATCGCAGGGAGAGACTGCCAACCATTTTCTAATCTAAAAGTTACCTCATAAATGTGAAACTGCATGCAAAATGCAATAATGTCACGTAAAGTATTTTAATAGTAAATTTAAAAACATTATTTGAATTAGTTCCGTTTAACTAGACCAAAAGTAATTCGTTTCAACAATACACGCAACAATAGAGTTAAAACAATTTCTTTTTGCTAAAAGTTACAACGCGACGATATAAAGGGAATATTATACAGTAAATTTAACGGCATAATTTAAAAGACATATAGTGAAAATGCAGGTAACTTTCACGGAGATAACTGGGTGGGCACGAAAGGGGCTGATAAGAGGAATGAGCTCCAACCCACGGGAAATTCATTTAATTTAATGGAATTCTGTGTCTTTGCGTGTATCAAATGCAGCTTCATTATAAATAATAAATTTTATTTTAAGTATGACGTAGGTCTGCCCCGCAGATGGTGTCATGTTGCACAGTGGTGACCATATCAGGGTCGTGGGTTCGCTTCTCGACTTCCATTTATACAATTCTATACTAAATCTGGGTCATACACTCACGGTTCGGATACACTCACGGAAAAGTTGTGTCTAGTGTAAATTCACAAAACGTTTTATAATTTTGAAAGGTGGTAGAACTATAGTTCGTCCGAGGATTTACCACTGCCGCCTTCATAATCCGCCGTAAAGCAATTCTTGCGTTTCAGTTAGAGAGGAGGAGGACCCAGGAGTAGTAATACTAGATGCATGTACGTATAAAAATCTCAAATAGGACTTCCGTTCTGTTTGAGTTTAGATGTAGATGTCCATGAGCTGCAATAAGCACCTAACATCTAATGACCTGCACGCTCGTTTGCTACTCTTTGGACATAAAGAAAATAGCTTGTTTAAGCTGAGATTCATTTATTTTCTTTTAAATTACATATTATGGTCATGAAAAACGTATTTACGCAATAAACCACAGTAGTGTAACGGTACCCACCCCGATTTTTGTCTATCATAAATCTATCAAAACTGGCAAGAATTAAGCGGCTAAGATTTTAATATCAACTGCTAAATTGGTTGTATTTTACAAGAGCACTCTTGCGACTGTGTAATAGGCGGCTGATGCTAATTCAATTGCCCATCGAGAAGTTTAACGGGAACTCATCGCCATTCAAATAGAAACGTCGAGATCGCGCCAGCTATGGCCGAAATGCCGCGGATCACTGCCTCTAACCTTGCCTGCTTCCAACTTTGATTACAATAATTGTGAAACCTTGTCACCTTGATAACAACACCTAAATTAATTTTATTTAATAGGTGGTAGAACACTCGTTCGTCTGGGAAAGTACCACCGCCGCCCTCATAATCCGCCGTAAAGCAGTTGTTGTGTTTCGGTTGGAGAGGTG
>DWKL01000807.1:0-16741 GCA_018249415.1 Phareas burnsi | reverse complement strand
TTATTCCACACATGCTTGGACTCACAATTTCCTTCTCGTCAACATTCATTAAAAAAATTTCTAAACACCGCTAGCGTAGCAATTTTTTTTCTTTTCGGTACCGTCATATATCACTGAATAATGTAAAAACCCGAATGGATAACCAGAGCCCGATGTAACGGTGGGGGGAAGGGGGGGACAAGCCGGACAATGGCCCAGAACGGCAAAATTGAGGAGCAGCAAAATTAATACGGTTGCACAAAGCAAAAAATCTTATAAAAATACAGTACAGAGGTAGGTAAAACAGTTAAGTCGTTTAAGGTTATGTCGATTAAAAAAAGCGCCATATCATCTCTGGTATAGCATGACGTAAAGTGTCATTGTAAAGGGCGACAAAAATTATTTTTGCCCGAAACGGCTAAATTACTAGATCGGGGCCTGCGTATCACTGTTCAAAAGAAATTAAAAAATCCGCAATGGTTCACAATGCAACAAAACATTTTAAACCGAATCTCAATGTTATGGGACTTATTATAGAATGTATTTTTTATTATCGTTCAATGGTATAAAAATGTAAGTGATTTTACGCACATAACGAAAGCAACGGTCATTAAACAGAGTACATTTCTATTTTTTTAATACTATAAGTACATAGATTTAAAGATATTCTATATTAAATATGTCATTCAAGAATATATTTTTAGTTTAATATTTATTATTTTTTGTGTTTAATTATTTTATTTATTAACATACAATTAACATACACGTACTCTTTGTTTTCAAAACCAATTAGGAATACAGAGAATTTTAGACAAAACCAATTTTGGCTTATAAACGGCTTAAACATAATTATTTTAAAGAAGTGTAAATACTTACGCGCGTACGTAAGCGCATGCATCAACTTTTTATTCTTGCTGAAGGATCTTACCTCGTTGACCCGGCCCGCTGCAGGCTAAGCCGGGGATAACACCCCATTAGGCAGTACTCGCATCACCCCGACCCGTATTACGCTGGGATTATTTTTGGCGTGCAAGAATCCCGTACCCTACAAGGTAATATGAAATTTACTAACCTCTCTTTGGTGTCAGGTAAGTTAGCGCAAATCCTGCCCTATTTACTTTCTGTATTCCGTTACGTTTCCCTTATTTGCCGAGATTGTTAAATGAAAGCTCAAGGATTGATATTGTGGAAATAAGTTGGCAACTATTATTTAAATGTCAATAAACCGAAGCAACGATAGTCTTGTGGAAAGATTCCGGCCTCTCGTGTCCCCGTAGGTCCGGGTGTCGAATCACGAGCGAACTTCAAATTTTTTGAAGTTATATGCGTATTAGAAATTAATTATCACTTCTTTTAACGGTGAAGGAAAACACCGTGAAGAAACCTACACATCTGAAATTTTTTGTAAAGTTCTCGAAGGTGTGTGAAGTATACCAAACCGCACATGGGCCACATGGTGGACCGTGGCCAAACTCTACTCATTCTGAAAGAAGACCCGTGTACAGCAATAGGATAGTAATGGATGATGATGATGATGATGATGATGAAACCGCAGCACTGTGCAGCAATTCTATGCAAAAACATCTATACATATAGTCATGACGAACGACTCAATAATGTAAAACTTACATAAATGCTTCTATTTTATTCTACTTTCAGAATATTAGCGTTTCAGGATTTTTTTTGCGCTCTTGTGACGGAAGTTGTCCGGATGCTTGGCTGCTTCCGCAATCAAATTATTTTATTCAAGGAAACAAATTTAATACATTCATAATTTTACTCGTCATGGGAATAAGAGATCTGGTTGCTTTAATATCAAAATTTAATGTCATAGAAATAGTGCGTTGGCTGCACCACGTAAATTTAAATGGCTACCGTCGGCCGTCCATCGATATCTAAATCAAATCGAAATTATTTTAACTGAAGTCGATTGTAGATGCGCTACTCCCTGTAAGAATTAAGTAGAGTATTCTACTCTCTTCTTAGTCTATTCTATTCTTATTATTAAGGTGGTATGACTATAGATCGACGGGGACGTTACCACCGTCTACCTCACAATCCGCAGTGAAGCAATTCTCATGTTTCGGTAAGAATGGTGTGGTTGTTGGGTATATTTATTGCGAGACGACCAAGTTAGGACGACGACGACAGGAGTGGTAACGCATTTACTGCAGTGACCACTTTGCATCAAGTAGCCTGCCCGCTCATTTACTGCTCTTATCACATAAAACAATATCTGATACAAGTGAGCCGCTTAATCACACCTTTCATTCCAGAACACAGCAACTCTTACACTAGTATTACAGATTAGCACAAATTATTGGCTGCTGTGCCGCCACAATTAAATCTCGGAGGGTTCCCACAACACACAACTACTAACAACCCTATAATGTAACAAGGTATTGTTAACCTTTATACTTTTCCTCTTACATTATCGGGTTAATCTAAAAATATTTCGCAGGGAATTCAGGGACGCATTGTTACATATCTCGCCAAGGATTTCATAAAGGCATAGTTTACGTTGTATGATATTATACCGAACAAGCCATTAAGACAGTAGTTTTGCTTTATCCAAACATAGCAAGTTTATATTACGAGTGTGACTGATGGAGGAACATCTCAGTCGGGAAACAGTTCCGACTACAACAAGTACACACGGCGGCATCCATCGCACGCCTTGTTGGACTGAACATTGTTTGTGTTGTATGACTAATGGAGACCTATCTCTGTTCGAAACTACTCCGACCCAACGATATGTCACTATCGTGCTCGGCGAACTATGTACGCGTAGCATGAGCCCTCAAGTTTATAAATCCACTAACGCCATCTATCGTGTGGCGAATACCCACGTTGTCCGGACTAATGTTTGGGTTGTTGTGACTGATTGAGAGCGATCTCTGTTTAGGAACCGTTCGGTTCGAGCTAAGGGATGTGTCGTGCGTTTCATATAGCTATATTCTCCATGGTATAGTAGATAACTCGTGAAATACTATTCAGCTAATTGATAAATTACTAGTAAAGCTACCTCTATGTGAGCTCTCGTAACTACACAACGACCAAATATTATCTCTATAATTTATCGAATTATGCACCTAAAATATGAAATGTTGCATTCCTCAGCAAAATGTCGATAAAGCGATACATATGAGTATCAAAAACTAAAGTGCTAGCCCACTAATCTCCACATTAATGTCAGCATTATGTATCTCCGTGAAACCGCATAATCAAACAATGTAATTGCATCCATAAAAGAAGTTGCAAGCGGCATCACAAAGCGAGGCGACACTCGAGCCACTCTCGAGCCCCGAGCCCGAAGCGCTCTACACTCACTCGACACTCGCGAGTGGAGCGCTTGATACAGTACTTTGCACGCGAGATTCTCTACATTAAGGTTGACTAAATTTTAAGTAGTAAGCATACATTATGTTTCAACTGGCAGTGATAACCTAGTGACAAGATTTCGACCTGTCACTCTGGGGATACGCGGTTAGAAATTTTCAAATTTATGTGCGTAATAAAATTAATTACCATTTCACCTTTACCTCCATACCGAAAATTTCCCCATAGAATTCTCTACGGTATATCAAGTCTACCAATTTGCTCTTGCCTAGCGTAGTAGACCATGGTCAATATCGGGACAGTAATGGGCTTGTGATGGCGGTAATGTCGCAGCTTGTTAATGGCTATTGTCATACAGTGGCACAACAATCTTTAGCGTAAATAATTCAAGTAATGTAAAACTACGGCATTTGATGTTAGTGTGAGATATTAGTTCATTAAGGAATCGTCTCCATCTACGCCAAAATCTGGGACTCTCTTTCTACATTGCCTACGATTTTTATAACACGAACGTAGCAAATGATATTGCAGTACACCGGATGTTAAGTGTTCACTACCGGTCATGGGCATGTGTAGTCAACCACAAATAGAATTGGAGTCCTGCTGATACGCGAAGACTAAGCTGGAACGCATCGTGTATGTTTCTCTCCCTTACCGCACCATTCAGACCAGAACACAGCAGCGTTTAACACGGCTATTGCAAGGCAAGAATAGAGGCAGTGTCAATGCCTCAGAGGGTAACCACGAACCGTTGTATCACCTTTAAATTTGTATTCAAAAGGTGTTCAATATTTTAGAACTTATGGGCGTATATCGTTAATGTACCTATGTCTCTTTGGTACCATTTACCGGTGTATTATGCCTCACTCTGAACGCGGGGAGCCAGCCAAGTCAGTTACACTGAGCACGGTGCTTACAAAGTTCGTGTTGGAACTTACGGTGAGTGCCAAAACGAATATTACAATAGTTATTCTTCGTTTTGGCACTAGCGTGCAGTTGAATGTAACTCTATTTATTCTCAAGATGTTACTAAATTTAATCCCGCAGTTTGATTATATTACTTTGAAAAATACTCAACGATCGGAAAAAAAAGTAACCATTTTGTGACGACCCGCATGGCGTAGTGATCTGACGCGTAGAGGGTTCGGGGTTCGCGGGGTACGTTCCTGACCAGGCAGACGTCTAAATGACGTGAGTGTGAGTGTCATTTAGATTGTGTGTTGATATGGTTATAGGATGTTTTTGTACTTGTATTAGCATGTGCCCAAGGTAACCATGACACGGCTATGAATCTAAGAAGCAGTATTTATTTATTACGGGAATATAATGCGAGAAATAAATACTTCTGCTCAATTTCCCACATATCCGTGCAACCTGAGCAGTTGCGACTGAAACCTGACGCCGCGCAGTTACTGCAACTGCGGCAAATCCTAACTTGCACCATTACCGCCGCTCTGGACACGGCACTATTGTTCCCAATGATTCTTAACTTTTCAATTCACGCCCGTTCAGCTCCGAAGGGGCCGGAGCTCAACTTCGATGGCCTGTTAACGTTCTCATAAAGGAACTTTTTAACTCGCTCCTGAAATCGGGGAAGTTTATACTGTCGGAAGTTCCCGTCCGGGTCTTTTATTTAAAATCGAAAACCAATCAATTGTTCGGCACACAACCACCGACGCTTTCCGTGTGAACGACTTAAATTGCTTCCTCGCTATTCTAAGCGCCCCGTCAATAGGAAACACGACCAAAACGTTACAAATACCTCGCAACTCCCGTGTCTACAATGGAATTGTTTTAAATTATCTCCTTATAAATAGAATTCCAAGAGAATTTAAAATATCAGTACTTAAAAATGAGAAAGTTGGAGCGATTTAACTTTCCTTCCGTTATATAATCCTTCCCTTAATGATATTGTACTTTACAATGAAAATGTTGATAGGTAAGACATCTTACTTATCCGCTAAACATCTTTAGAGGAAATATATTTTTACAACCGTCACGAAATGCAAAGTTAACTTAATTGGAAAAGTTTCTAAAAAAAATTAATATATATGTTGAATACTTTTAATACCAATCGTCATATGATTTTTTAAGGTAACGTACGTTGGAGGACGAGGTAAGACATTGACACTATTAAGAGTGGTTTCAACATAGTTATCGGAAGCAGCAACGCATTGGATTGACCTCCGATAGGTATTCTATCCTATTTGAGGTCGGTTACATTACAGATGTCTCCAAACGGCAGTGAATACGTAACGTAACATCAGGCAGACCGCTTGTGTACTGTTTTCTTTACATCAACATTATTATCGTCAACCCATTAATATCTCACAGGCTGGGCATGGGTCTCCTCTCCAAATAAGAAAGGTTAGGCCATAACCTACTACAGTGGCTAAGTGTGGATTGGTGGACTTCACATACCTTCCAGAACTTTTAAAATAACTCTCAGATGTGTAGGTTACTCCACGATGGTATCCTTCACCTTTAAAGCAAGTCATAATTAATTTCTAATACGCACACAACTTCGAAAAATCAGAAGTGCGTGCGGGATTCAAACCCCGGACACCCAGCGTTACAGGCCGGTTAAACAACTAGACTATAACTGCTTACGTGCAGTTTCTTTATACAGTGTAAAAAACCACTATAAAACAAGTTTTAATAAAATATAAAACTTCATTGGATTAATTATTATTACGTTTTCTCGTATTACTGAAACACCGGGAAATTCTTCGCCGCGTCAGAAATGAAGTAAACGTGAGAAAACTTTTAATTTTTGTTGTAGGTAGGAAAAATTGAAATCTTAGTGAAACTTTTACCTCAAACTACATTTCCTACTCTCAGAGTAAGGTAAAGTTGTTTGAAACTAAATTTGATTTTCAGTTTCAGACGCCCACTTATTTGTTATTAGGTAATAGTTGATTCTGCTTCTGTTATTTCGATACGTTTGAGTAACTGCAACCCATGTCCCTGCTGGACATACGTCCCTCCCAAAACTCGGTGAGGCATGGAGCATACTCTAGGAGATATGGGTTAGTGGCCAACTCGTCTCAAGGTTCTATGGCAGCTATCTAATGTTAACAACCCACACCGATCACCTAACATTTCCTTCGAAACACGAAAGCGCGTTGCTTAACTTCGTAGATCGGTTAGTATCTCCACAAGTCGCGGAGATAAACACACTTCATTTAATAGGTTAATTAATCACATCACATTACACATCACATTTAATATGTTAATTACATGTAATAACGAACGAGTTATAAATTCTAATTGTCTCGGCTACAATCATCTATGAATGAAAAAACGGTCCCAAAGCGCATCCCTGCGGGACGCTAACGCTCACGTTCTTGAACGGCAACAATAATCGTAATTATTGCCAAAGAACGCGTCCCATATTTCCCCGTAATCAAATTCATTGCGGATTCTAAGGCGGCCTAGATTTCCCCCGGGACGGCGTTGCCGAGCGATAGTTGTTAGATATTTGCTACACGCAGTTCGCCCAATATGTTGCCAGAATTAAGAATTTAGATACATTTATGCACTGTTACATACTATTCTCAAAGCTATGGGTATATCGACGTTTAGTCCCAATGATAGTCTTTTATGTTAAGAATAATTAATTCAATTGCAGTTTACATTATTATTATGATCAGCATTCTTGGTTCCTCTGATGGACATGTACCTTTCTAAAGATATGCCACAATACCCGACTCTTGAAATTATAATATACTTATATTGTGAGATATAGAAGTATCATGTATATTACAAAACCTACTTTATAATATGTATAATTGAATTGTACCTATGTTGAACTAATTGAATAAACGAAAATTTCACCAAAAACATAACGCACATCCCATCTCATACAAGTAACTTGATAGAGCCACTTCAAACCCACAACTGTACGCCAAACGAAATCCAGTACCAATGAATTCGATCTCTACGGCTATACACGTATTTAAAGTAACTAAACCGGAAATCTACAGCCCTTAACTCGAATTCCACAAGGGCCAGTTTCGCCCGTCAAATCCCTGTATTTTGAAAACGTTTCAGTCAAAATGGATTTGTTCCCGTCGACAAGCGCTCGCACTCGTACGGTTTCCGCGAGCTTTAAACGATGTGTCAAACCGTTTGAAAGGTAGGCACTAAGCCGCACTGCGTTCAAATGTTAAAGCACTTTAACATTTGTCATTGTATTTGGCCACACTGCCAACGCTTGAATTCAATTCCAAACAATAGCTGAATAAGGAACACGATTCCATGGGCCATTTCCTGCGATTTGTTGGCTTGTCACAATATCGGTATTTGTTTCGATCAAGCCACGAGTTCTACGTTTTTTTTAACACTTTCTACACTCATGGCCCCACACTAAAATATCCTGTATCGTGGGCGCCATGGGCACATACGAGACGAGTACACAATACTTATAATATTATTGTTTGTCCTTAATACATTTTAATAGATATAGTAACTTTTCTAATTACTTAGTAATTACTTCAAGTTTAACCTTCCTAAACTGATAAAATCGATTAAATCAATGTCAACGTATACGACACACGGTCAGAATACATATTTCATTTCAATTCTAAATTATTTCTTAAAATAACTTAATCTTGAAAATTAATTTAATATTTATAAAAGCAGCCCCAAAAACGGCGTCTGTCCAAGGAAGGCAAGTTAAGCGAATCATACAAAATATTAAGAAACTATGTAGTACAACAATATATATTCATGTTTTTCATATCTAAAACATGTTCATTTACCACCCTTATTAGGTATATAAACATATGTTTCTTCCAAGACTGCTAGAAATATACTTTTACCATCATATTTACATTTGCCTTATGAAGTCGTATAAATATATAAACGCGTAACTTTAGTCGTTTTTCGTGATGTAAGACAATGCCAGCGTAGCTTTAACCTTTCTCTAATTTAAGGGGCAGACTTGCGCCAGACTAGCTCAAGCCTACGAGCAGTAATTTCTTGGATAATAACGTTATACTTAACCAAAATAAAATTACGCTCATATCCTATGCATTGAGACTGTGCAGGAAGGGCGTGGATGGACCCCGGAGAAATTCATAATTTGACCGCGATCGGCGCTCAAATGGAATACGCAATGAGGACTAATTTGACCGCCCACATTAAAACTCCAATTACCCGCTATGAAACCCGAGTGTACGCTACTTATTATATATCGCCTGATTTTGATAAATACCTCATGTGTTCATTTCTTCTAGGCATCATACAATGGTCTTTATAATCAAAATTAAATTTTTGGTTTTATAATCGATTATTATGGACAGCTCCGTACTCCTTTTAGACGGCTCAAATTTTTAGTAGTATGATTTCGTACATCTTCTCCTTGAGTAAGCCATTTGCAGTGAAACAAAAACTTTATTATTATTACTAGTTAAAAATGACTTTTACGTAATAATCGAACAGCCAGACAAAAAATATAAAAAATTGTAACAGGTTTTTCATATTTCAAAACAGCTTTTCAGAAAATTACGTTGAATTCGTGGCATCATAGTCTTCAGTTGTTGTCATTAATGGATCGAGACACAGAAGATGGTCTCTGATATCCTTCCAGCCGCCGTTACCTTTCGGGGGCGATTGGACGTTGCGTTCAACTCTTCCTTCAGGTCCAAACAAAAAAACGGCTTCTACTTTAATAGGATACAAATGCGATTTCATAAATACTCGTAATAACTCCGTCACAGATCGATTCAGATTACCAAACTGCTTGGTAGAGATTACTCTTGGAGCCACGCATGCCACCATGTTGATATTACCTTTTGGAAAATGTTTAAACAAGTTCAGTAATGAATAACTCCAGCTGTAATCGTCATACATACAATAAAACGAAGACAAGGCAAGGATCTTTCTCCAAGTGGTTTTATTAAATGCAACCCCTACATCAAATGGCGACCTCCAATATTCCAATGTCAATAAATGACTATCCAAATTACTCGCATAAATTCTTCCAAATGACATAATTTGGACTTCGGGAAAATAAGACAAAGAACGCTGGGCATATTGGAGAATATGCAATAAATCTGGGGCTACATATTGGTCTTCCTCGAGGAAAATAACGGTACCAGTGTAAGTACGCGACCACGTCATGTGGTCGAAGACGAAGTTAGCCTTCCACCACCAGTGCTGCTTGTGTTCGGTCAGCTTCGCGTCCCGATCTTGACACACATTTAAACTGGTTTTTCCGCTTACACAGTCTTCGGGATCTATACCAGGAAATTTGTCTGGATGGAGTTGAAGAGAATAAGGGTAGAAGATCTGCATTACCTTACAGAAACTAATTCTTCGGATCAATCGATTTATATATTTATTGTAGTAACTGTGGGAAAAGATTAATAAAACTGAATCAATGTAGCGAACTTGCGCGAGAGACACGATGAGATGCTGGAGCCGCCGTACATCGCGGTGAACTTGAACGACCAGCACTGTCGTATGCGCTCGAACTGTCCCAAACTTCTTCCAATTTCTCACTTCACGTTTTTCATTCAATTCAGTTACTTTTAGTTTTAATTTATCAACGTCGATTATCTGACTAACGGGCAATTCTTCGTACATTAAATATTTTTCCAAACGCTTCGGAATTTCATATACAGCCTCTTGTTTTAAACAAATTAGAAGAATATAAAGCAGCAGCAGAATAATGAGAAGAATAAATGTACCGCCAGCCCTCACTGCGTACATAATTGTAAACAAGTTCATTTTTAATGTATATTTTTGGTATCCAACACAAATATGACAGAGTTGTCATTATGACAAAAAAAAAAAAATAGACATCACACGCAGGCACTATTGCAGACACATATGCAAACTAAGAGATTTTTCGCTAATCGACACGATACCGATATATCCGATACTACTGCAACATAATTTGCAACCATGTCGGTGTAGCAATATTCAGTTTTTATCGGTGTGTCAAGGTGTGCCAAGTTTTGTCGGTGTCATAACTATCATCACACTACTGTTGGGCACGGGTTTCCTCTCAGAATGAGAAGGAATAGGCCATAGACCATCGAGTTGGCCAAAATCGGATTGGCAGACTTCACACACCTTCAAGATCTTTATAAAAATCTTTCAGATGTGTAGGTTTTCCTCGCGATATTTTCCTTCACTCTTAAATCAAGTGATAATTAATTTCTAATGCACCCATAACTGCGAAAAATCAACGGTGCGCGCGGGTTTGAACCCCGAACACCTAGAGTAAGAGACCGGAATCTTAACCACTAGGCTATCACTACTGTGCCGGTGAGCGGAGTATTTATTCACAGATATATTATGTATTATCGGATACGAAAAATTGTCAATGTAACATAGAAATTCTGTTCTATTGCCACCGACATCAGGACCGTTGAATCAAAAAGCTTCAATAGAATATCAGCGTCGGAGCGGTGCGTGGGTGACGATATATCGTTATTGCTATCGACCAATGAAAAACCGCTGTCGATAGACAAGAATATAGAAACCTTCAAACATTTTATTAGTAGAATAAACTTATAAAACAAAACCATTTATCAATTTAAGCAAAGTAGATAAACAAGTCCGTGGAGACACGACAAGATGGGAAGTACTATTAAAAAATAACAAAAGGATGTCTCTATAACTGAAAGCAAATAATGTCGGCGCAGAGCGCGGCGCCATAAAGTGGATAATCGACATCTTAAAAGATCGAGCTTAATGGAAAAAAAATGTTGAGCGAATCCAGCGAGCAAACAGACGAGTCACTCGTGGCTGCGCGGACTTTCCAACTTTCTCCTGACACACTTGGCGTCCCTAATTTTTTTATCCGCAGAAAAAATTCAATTTGACTAAGTATATCACTTAAGTACTTTTTGCATTATGGGCTTACAATTCCCTTTTATTCTTTACGACTTTTGTAACGCCTCGAGGCGCGGCGGCTCCGCGCTCATCCCTTGGATAAATACCTAATATTCCGCCTGTAATGGTTTTTATATTGGCGTTACTAACAAAGAATATACTGGACGCCGGACCGTCTATCATTTAATTGAGTCGACTAACTTGTTTATTTGTAATCAAGTGTTTTATATGTAAAGTAATTGGTTATTATAATACAGAATAATAAACAATACCTACTTACAATTATTATAATATAAACTAGCATAATGGTTACCGTGGACTACTATATATAGGATTTTAGGATCGATCTCCGGTCATACCTGGATCCTGTCTGTTTTGGGTCGGAATATTTGCGACTTTATATGTGCGTAGCAACCACATAACAGGGAATTCTAGAATGGAACTGCGAAAGAATAGTTTTTATGGTTCAAACCTAGGATGTCGACACTTTTTTACAAAGAATAATTTTTTTAGAAAATATGTCATAATTGTCTCCCCACACCCATGGGACCCTGTTACAAGCCATGTATAATAGCCGTAGACAAGGCTCTTACAATGAACAATACTCAACAAAAACCCGCATGTCTACATAATAAAAAGATAAAGAAACACACGCTGTGAGAACAGGAAGAGCGTCGTTTTCGCCGACGTCGTCGATCCGCCATGTGGCCTGATTCATCAGAAAATTCCATTACAGATGGAGGAGTTATTGAGTTAAGCCGACAAAATTGATTTAGCCGATAACTGACCTATTTTTCCAGGTGACAATAACTGGTGAATTTATTAATCTAAAAACGCATTGGCCTTCCCAAAATGATTGACGGCTGAATATCATTTAGGACCTGTGCTAGGTGCTGAATGAAATTAAATGATCCCGGGGCTAGTAGGATTGATTCATTACATTGTATGCGTTGCGTATTGCATTTTATAAACATTAACACGGAAATCTGTTGGCCAATACTGCGCTAACACACCGTTTATACCGAAACACGACAATAGCATAGTTACAAGTTAAAAATAATTTTAAAGAAGGTAGAAAGGTAAGAAAGTAGGAATTTGGACGGTTTAAAGGAAGATAGAATAGGGATATGTCCTGGTTGATGATATCATCAGGCTGACTGCATCGTGTTCGCCATTTGCGCTCGGTTAGTGTATTCACTACATATAAAAAAAATAAACATGACTTTTCTGCAATCAAACCTGGTTAGAGGGTTTACATATAATTTGTTCCACGAGACTTACATTCAACGGTGAAACATCGCTAACAATGTAAGTCTATTATCTGTGCTTCTGATTTATCCGATCATGGAGCTTAATAGCCGTTATTAAAAAGAAAATGCCCGATATTTATTTTGTATTTGGAAAGTAACAAACAAGCATGCAGTCAAATGGTCACTGCTTCAAAGAAAACTGAAATTGTAACTGATTTCGTATGTATATGTGCCCTTGATGAAGTGTGCCCGACAGTGGCACCTCTCATGGATAATGAATATGTACCTACTACATTACTTGTTTTATAATAAAAACTAAATAAAGAAATTTACTTTATTTAATGAAATCATACAATATTTTGCCGACTCGTCGATCAACATTTTTTTAATGAGCTAAGATTTAGAACTGTAAAGAACGTGGCAAGAGTCAGCGTGACAAGATCCGCTAAACAATTTGACCCATTTTCCTAGAATTCGCTATCACCGGGCGTCGTTTCAAGATGCATTAATCACAGTGCCGGCACCTCGCCCTTGACAAATAGTTTGTGGTAAGAAATCGATATTGTGTTGCATCAACAATACATAAAATTAATGACAAACGTAATCTCTTAAACTTGACATGTTCATTTGAAAATAGCATTATAGTTTAAACAAAAAACAATGATTAGTCATCTGGCGTATATCCGACATTACAACTGCAGGGATCAAGTGAGTATTATCGTGGCCAATAATTATAAAACCCGTCGCAAACATGGTCCATGTTACTCTGTCAATACACAGGACTAAAAAATATAATTATATAATAATATACTCCATACCTTTTATTAGCGTAAAACTTTCATAACTCATACTGAATGGGGTCCCTGCTTAACTTTAAATGGCAGAAAATGGGAAGGCCATTGATTGTGGACGAAGCCCGTAAAGGGAACAGCAAATATAAGGAAGAGGCTCAAACGGTCTCCTAATAATGATTTATAGTAAATGGGTTTTATATTGGACAGGAACTTCCGCACTTGATCTTTATTGAGTGGCTCTTTAATTTGATCTACATACCTATACTGTTTATGTTCGAACAAAGGTCATATGATTCTGGGCGTAATTATACCATATTATGGCGGTTCTACCTACGCCATTACCTATTCTACCTTTAATATCAGATTTCAGTCTGTAAATTGAAATTATTGCGATAAGTTGATACGTAATACGTTGTCCACAAGACGATATACGTTATCCACTTGAAGTAAAAAACAACTTGGAATAACACTATTATTATTTATCGATACTAAATCGCAACATTATTTAAGACATTATTTTTTTATTATTTTCCACGACATTGTATATACATGTAAAAATAAACGTCCGTTTGTCAGCTGTTTATAAAACAACAAAATATCGTACAGGCTTCGAATGTGACTCGTCTCTTACATTCATAACAGTGTACTATTAATGGTTTTTTTTTTAAATCTACTTCCAGGTGGATGCTACGGATTCAAAGATAAAAATACTCTAATTTCTGAACTACATATAAGATCTACAGCCTTAACGTTTGACATACTCATTTCGTACACTTATAAGAATCCACCGCCGCTTATATTAACTTCCAGAGGGCTACGACGGGTTTTAAGATAAATACAGCCGTTTTTAAGTTTAGTACCTGCGGACCTGAACTTTGCACGAACATTCATTACACTCATAGGAATCTACTACTGTGAGTATTTTGCCAAATTCGACTCCCGGAGTGGTTGCAACGGGTTCTATGATAAAAGTACTCCCACTTTTTGCATTGAACTTTGGCATAAATGTTCCTTACACTTATGAGAGCTGTCTATTACTGGTTTTCTTTCGATACTCAACACCCATGAATATTAGAGACACGAATACTGTAATTCAAATATAAGACTTCCAGGTTTGAACTGTGTCATGATTTCTCTTGCATTTTTGTAAGAATTCGTCATTTTTTATACTTTTGTAAATAAACTGCTATGGCAATTTCGGTACAAACAAAGACAAACTGCTCCCGTTTTTTATAACTGTGTGACGGATAACCTATACAGCACGCTGGTGCCATTTATAGTGGTGGTTACACACGGTAAACTTTGCTTACGTTCAGCGAAGCTGGCGGATATCGTCTACTCGAATTATAGAAACAGCGATATTCATATAAGAATTGCTACTTTATGTTTTGATGTGTTTGCATAAGGAAATATAAATATTTAAAATGCTATTTTTATACGATTGTCTTATTATTCCTTATCGACAATAATAATACAGATTATCGTTGCTTATCACTTTATTATTATTAATCATCGGCCTATAATTATAAGCCAATCATAGAGTTAGGGGAAAGGTTTAATAATAATTATTTTTACCCAAGGACGTATGTAGAGATTATTATATTTAATATTTTTATCATGAAATAAAACGTGCATAGATAGAAAACAGAAACGTTCGTCGGAGAAATTAGAAATAAAATATGTATGTAACATAGGAAATGCAGTCAATTAATGGTGAGCTAGTAAAAAATGATATCAAACGTTGCCAATTGCTCGTTTGCGTGCGTCCAGCTTTATTCTCCATCACGCAATGTCAGCAAGAAACGCGGTCCCGCCGCTACTACAACACACGACACATAGACACAACTGGAATTAATGCTGTGAACTAAACATATTATTATGCATATGTATCCTAACAATTTTTAAAATGCAATTAGGTGCCTACTGTAATATTTTTATATGAAGCGGAAATAACATCCTAAATAGAAGTGTGGTATTTCTATAAGATGTCCTCCGATACAAAAGGATAAGGGAAACAAATTTATACGACTAGCTGCACGCGACATCTGTTGTTGAAGCAACGAAACTTTACAATGTAACGCAATTGAACATTTCTTATTTAATTATTCATTTAAAAAACTAAAAAATACACTCTTATAATTACTGTACTAAAATTAAACTGAAGTCAGTATCGATCCTGTTTTCCTGTCTTCTCTATAAGAACCATAAGTCTGTCTTCTCTGTAAGATGTGAGCCATGATGCTAATTGAGTATATATAATATTTGAAAGTACTAACTGTTTTAATCAAATAAATAATGATATAACAACACAAATATATATTGACATTATTAATAAATAAATAAACGCCTTCTACGCTCATAGCCCAACAGTAGAAATAACCTTGTGTTCTGGGAGCCGTGGATACATACAAAGACAAGTACACAAACACCCAGACCGAGAACAAAAATTTAAATTCATTATTTAAATATCTACTTCGCCTGAATTGAACCCGGAGCCTGCGTATCAGACCGGCATGATAACCGCTGCGCGACGTGGGTCGTAATAATACAGTATGTAGAGATATTCAGGTCCATCGTGGGTATTAGACGCGCGGCTATAACGTGTTTATCGATAAATCCCCGTCAGGCAGGTATTTAGCGCAGGTCGCAGGTGAGCGCGAATTGTCGACCCTCATCAACCACGCGCAAATTGAACGTCTCCCCGCCGCTTCCCCGCCGCTACCCCGCTGCCCGTGCCGCGCCTCGAGCGCGTGCAGCGAATTGTTGCTTGTCAAACGACATAACCTTTATCTGCTGCTCAAGTGTCAAACGAAGCGCACATAACACCGCGCCATATACAAGTCGTAACTGATCTGGAGCGTTAAGCAACGTTGGGCGGTCGAGAGTTGGATTGGTGACCGCTAGATATCCGCTTCCGTGCTTCGGAGGAAACGTTACGCTGTTAGTTGTTACCAATGGATAGACGTCGTTAAACCTTCTTGATGACCTTATGGGTGATTTGAAATCTACTAACTTTACTTTAGTAGGTGGCGGAACTATAGTTTGTCCAGTGAACTACCACCCGTCCTCATAGTCCGCCGTGAAGCAATTTTGTTTCGGTTGGAACGATGCGGTTGCGGGGCACACTTACAGCAAGATAGTTCTCAGGAAAAGTGACGCATCTACGTATGACCTCAGATAGAACTTACGTATTACCTGCTCATTAAAAAAAACGGACTGGGGTTAGCTACTAGCCCCTATCTCCACTAATCCGCACTGAAGCAGCGTGGTTTAAGGCTGCTGTTATACCGTACCACCGCAGTCCTTACAATCTGGCTCGAAGCTTAATGTTTTAAGCAATAGCAATAATGTTTCGGTTCAAAAGATATGGTTGTGAACTTACAAGCGAGGCGACCATCTTATTCCTCAGGAGTAGCGACGCTTCTACGTATGGCCCCAAATAGGGCTTCAGTCCGGTTTGATGTGGGTGTCCATGGGTTGCGGTGACCACTTAACATCAGGTGGCCTGCATGCTCGTTTGCTACTTTACAA
>DWKL01000806.1:0-16746 GCA_018249415.1 Phareas burnsi | reverse complement strand
TCCCACTGACTGTGGTTCTCCTGTGGGGTCAGATTAAGAATATTTAAGTTCCATCCATTACGCTGACCAAGAGCACACATCTTTGTCAAAATAATCTCAAGCCTAGGTTTAGCCTAATCTCTTATTTCTAATTAAGACTAGGAATGATAGGTTTTTATACTAATAGTATTTAGATAAAATTCTTTATCATCATCATCATCGACCACTCATAATGTCCTACTCCTGGGCACAAGTCTCCTTTCCGAATGAAAAAGATGAGTCCATTGACCACCCCGCTAGTCAAGTGCAGATTGGTAGACTTCACACCTTCAACAACTTTTACAAAAAACTCGCAGATGTGCAGGTTTCACCACGATATCTTGCTTCGACCTTAAAGCAAGTGATAATTAATTTCTAATATGCACATTTCTAAAAAATCAGAGGTGCGTACAGAATTCGAACCCCGGACACACAGCGGAGACGCCAGAATCTTAACTCATACTCACTGTTCTCACTCATTACTCAACTCTGCTTATAAAATCCTTTTACGAATATGATAAAATGTTTGTGATAACAACAAACAGATACTAAAGTAATTCCATACTTAGCGGGACACTTCTTATATTTTATGAGAGAATCAAGAAATGAAACTGAATAATTCCGCCAATATGAAGTATTTCACTGTGTTATGCATTATTCAAAATCATTAAACATTACTGCGAGTACACACTTTATTGCCTCATATGTATCTTCCATCTGTTTCATTACGCAATACAATTAAACGGTTTCGTACAAATTACCGAAAAATCACAAGGTATCTCTAAGTTATTACAAACGTTAAGTCGAAGATGTATATAACATCTGTTAATATCAATTTATCGTCTACGTCTTCCGGCTTTTAGGATTCATATTAACATATCTCCTCTGCTGATTTACTTTCTTCTGACAATTGTTACAGAATAAAAAATTAAAAATTATATAATCATAACGCTTTCTACACTTATAATCCAACTCTGGAATTCTCTATGTCAAGACACAAACACCCAGACCCAGATCAGAAATCTAAATTCATTATTTCGACGTCTTCCTAGCTGAGAATCAAACCCGATATGCTTTGTATGTCATTCCGGTATGATTACCGCAACGCTACACCGATCGTCAAATATGGTAGAAACCTGTGTGGTTCCACCCCAGGGACAGCACCGCCTTACAAATATCTGCATAATAACAGCCCTATTAAAAGAAAAAGTTACATGAGGCCTTCCATATTATTCCTAGAGGTAACAACGTATCTCTGGTTGATCTCAGGTAGGACTTTACTCCTATTTGAAATTGATTACGGATGTCAATGAGCGGCGGTGATCACTTACTATCTGGTGCTCTGCATACTCATTTTTTACTTCAATTCTATAAAAAAATATCAACATCGAAGTGAAAATAGTTTTCTACCATGTAGTCAAAAATATCTAAGAATTTATTGAACGGTATCAAGTAGCTATCTCCAACTTTTAATGTTTCGAGAATTTAATTGAAACAAGATAAAGTAAGATACATACGTAGCTTTTCCCAACATTACATTTTTTGAGAATCAAACCTGAGAACCTCGGCACTGTAAAAATAACAGTACTACTAAGCCGACGCCACTCGGTCATTAAAAAAATCCCATTGAGCATATTCTTCGTTACTGCAATCGCTCTACATTCCAACAACCAATTGTCTCAAGACACACATGATTTATTCACCTTGAACCAAGAACAGTGCTACATAATTTTACGTAATTGCTATATTATTATCAAACTACCGTATTCTTGCGTAGACACCGCGCACGGCGTCGCATCTTGGCGGTTAAACTAATATAAAAGTCAGCGATCCCGCCGTTTGCTATCAGTTGTGTGTGGTCGCTGAGACGAAGCAAACCTTATTCAAACGCAAAATGTTCGCCAAAGTAAGTGCAACCTGTGACTTAGCGTCCCGTTGCGAAGTTAAGTGAAAGGATTGACCGCAACAGCAAAGCGCCGCAGTTGGCCTAAGTGATCTGGGGAAGGATAATCTATTTTTCGCCACAGCCGTCGAAACAAAGCTATCGATCACTTTGTACAACTGTGCCTTTCTGGTCCGCTTATTGCAACAGCAGTGGTGCCTTCAGAAAGTGGTTGATTTGACGCCTTTACTTCTGTGACAATATATTCCCTTAAAATTAACTATAAACCCGACATAAACTTTTATAAGAATTAATATTTCTCAACAGTAACTTGTTAGTAAATAGTAAATTTCTAATTCTTTTCCGTTTTTTTTTTAGTCCTGTCAAGCGAATCCTTGCATTATTTTTGTGAACACACAGTATATGCAAAGGAGTTGCCGATCATGTAACTGCAGGTTTAATACATAAATCAGTTATGACCGCGGTGCATTCAGCTATGGCAGTTGAAAGCGATTGCGTTATTGTTTTTCCAACACTTTATATTCATAGATACATAAAAATTTCTCGCTCGTTAAATAGGTTGAATAGTATGAACTTAATTACCTAAACCGGGCACATTTCTCTAAATTCATAAATTAGGTATTTATCTATTAGAAAACTGAACACGGTACAGATTGCTTTATCTCTTTATTTTAACTATCAAATCCAAATTCCAGACCAAAGTACATCTAAATTCATATATTTATTATTGTATAATAATTATTCCTTTGTTACAGGCCGCAGTAGTATTATCTGTAGTTGCGGTAGCAGCCGCTGGTGTGGTCCAATTGGCAGGCCACGGATACGCCAGCGAGGGCTACGGCCACGAGGCAGTCGCGTATGCCCCAGTAGCTCAACTTGCACACTACGAGGGCCATGATCAGCATGTCGACTACCACGTAAGTATCCTTAAATTAACCAAGAAATCCTTGTCTAATGAGACTTTTATGAGAATATGCCATCCCAAGTAAGCTCTAAGGAATCAACGCGCCTGTAAACGATATCTGTTATATCTAGTCTTTGGGGTTGGTCATATTTGCCCATAGTGGATCGATATCCACTATGGACATTGATATCCACTATTGATGATTCAAAAGCATTCAGTCGATGCGTTTGTTGTAAATAATTTCAATATTATTTTTTTACGCCTTACAAGCGGACCATAAACAAACTAAGCATTTAAAACTATAGTACGCTGTTAATATTCCGATTAATCTAACATTATCTTGTATATGTATTCTCCGAGATTGGTGATTGTTACCAATGGTCGCACCAATAAACTATAACTGACTTAATTTCCGTCTTTCTTATGTCTTTTGAATATGCATTCAGCCGACGCGTTTATTGTGAAATCTTTTAAATTATCGAAAATTTTCGTTAAAGCATATAACTATACAACGCCTTTAATTTTCGTTCAAATCTAACAATTTACTTAATACTTGTTAGATTATGTTTGAGGCCTTACATGTCAATCTATTTTTAAGCCTTAAACAATCACCAAAACCGTATATGTCTCTATGTATGTTGTATTGTCGGTTTTGTTCAGATAGTCAAAGTTGTATGAAAGTTATATTATAAATTGTTTTCATAGTCAATACAAGAAATTGTATATTTATTATTTTTATATATCACTTATCTTACTGCACAATATCCTCATAAACACTGTTCTACATTAGCATAGTAGACATCATTGCCTTACAGCAACTCTTGTCGTGTCGTAGACATAAATATATAGCTTCAAATAATAGCTTGCGTTAGCGCAATGAGAACATATAGACAATGTAATGTTCACAAAAGTCATTATAATTGCGCAACCCACGCACTGTCTTAGCGGACTCACTTTAATAAACTAAAGAAATGGACAAGGTCACGAACGTACAACATTTTATTTGAGTAACGGTTAGTTTTTTAAGTGATGAAAGTGTAACAAACTTAATTTATGCAATTAAAATACGCGGTAATTTTTCGGAATATTTGTTACTTTATTAATTTATTTAAAAATATAGTAAGTTAGACAACCCGCTTGGTTGGCGTAATACAATAACCAGCTAATTGATAGGTTGCATAATATGCACGTGTTGTTCACCCAATTCAACTAGTTTCGATTCCGGGACGATGTCTAATCTACACCACAATGCAGCCGCCTTACTTACCTGCATTGCATAATCCCATCAATTTTCGTGCTAAATAGGTCCCAGTAAATAAAAGCAATTATATCACCCCTGCCTTAAGTAACTAATAACGTAATCACGCAAATCAACTACAGTTGCGTTGTAACAATGAGTAGTGATAAAAAAAACATGCATTGACCAGTTTCTTGACCAGTACGTTGTTACAGAAGACAACAAACAAAAAACCCAATTAATAGCTGTTACCGTGACCAGATCCCCGAACTAGATAACGGTATAATAGTAACAGATCTAGAGAGTACACGGCATAACTTATCCAATTCGCCATATTCTTTCCTAAACATTTAGATGAAATCTACCCGATAACTGATTAAGTAACTGTATAGAAGTAAAATGTGAAATTGTAACGCGGAATACGATCGCTTTCGTTTACGCGGATCTTTACGAGTTTATCATAAATAGGCCGCCGCGGGTAATAATTTGATATAATCCGCGGAATGACGTAACTGTTTTGCATTTGCGAGTATATCCCGGTCGTGACTAAAGGGCCGATATCGACTCGGTTCCCAGGGCGGTTGCGAAATTCGCGCCTACAACAACCAGACTAGGGGACGTAATGACATGATACATGGGGGAAATGGACCGTTGTTTGCAACTGGCGCGTGCTCTCACGCTCGTTTTAATGGCTAATGCGGATTGTTACCGGACAGCGTATTTGGGTCACTTGCGTAAACACTTGACAGTTCTAAATAGTGAATATTTTGATTACGATTAAGATTAAGGAATGCGGACACGTTGGAGTCGTGTTTTGTATGTTCAAAAACGTAAACAATTTTCGCTAAAATTACACTTTCCCCAATTTAATTGCATTCATATCACCTCTTAGAATTGTTAGTTAACTATTACCAAACCAATAAAGTAGCAACATTTCTCAGGAGATCAATTACAATACTGACACCCGTTGAAATATAATACACTGAGAATTAATCGAGATGCTAGATAGTCTTATGCAATGCAGTCGTGATCCTATACATAATTTGTTTAGTCATCTAATCAACGGTAAAACTAATTATCACACTACAGTTCATATTTTTGTTACATAGTATTGTGTGTATTGAAGCGTAAAGCAATTATTTTCATATCAAGACATCCTTATAAGACATAAATATTATTTTTAAACTTCATAAATATACAATTTATTTTTAAATATCTATCAAAATTTCTTCGCAATTAGTGTTGTTTTAACAATTCGTGTCTGCTTTTTATTTTTGTTTTCTCCAATATTGTTTTTATATTTATATTTCTGTTATTAGCTTGACTGTGTTTCAGTTATACATAGCACAGTGAATAGTAGTGGTGTGAAGGGTATATATACTTTTTTATGTGAAAAGACAAAAGTAACAACCGATCGTCCAGGCCACCTGATGTTATGTGGCCACAGTAGCCCATAGATATCCATAGCTAAATTCAACATATCACGTTAGTCAGGACTGAAGTCCTATCTAAGATCATATGTGGATGTGTTACTACTCCTGAGGACTAAGATGGTCGCCTCGCTGTAAGTGTACTCGACAACCACAACTCTTCAACAAAAACATAAGAATTGCTTCATAGTGCATTTATGCGGGTGGCGGTGCTACATCCCTGGTCGAACTATAGTTTTACCACCTATAAAAATGATTAATTATCGTATTGTTTATTTACAGTTACGTGATCAAAATAATGTTTCTACGAAATCATTATTTAATTATGCTTGTTACAGAAACATATTGTTTTGTCGGTATCCGTTATCTTAAAACTAAGGGCGCATTACCGAAATTGCTGCTAATTTTTATCTCTTATCTTAATGGCTAATGATGTTTTTCTTTTCGACAATTTCGTTGGGAGAGTTCCTTCTTAATTATAATCAGTTCTTGCTTGGACATTGTAACAAATTGGTTCATTTACAAAGGGTCTTTCCTAATGCTGTTTGAAGTGGAGTGATTACTGGTTAAAGTGTTTCTATTGGTGATTATAATAAATGATTATAATACGTTTCATAAAAGCTATGGTTGTGTTACTGAGATTTCGGGTGGCGGAGTTTTTGCATCCTTCCAACTTTGGTAAGTTTTCATGTTTTTTTTTGTGAGCAAAGTAGCAAACGAGCGAACAGACCACCTAATGTTAAGTAGTCACTGCAGCCTATGGACAACCACATCTAACCTCAAACAGGACTGAAGTTCTAAGGTCATACTTAGACGGGTTGTTACTTTTGAAGTCTAAAATGGTCGCCTCATTATAAGTGTAACCGTCAACCACATCTTTCTAATCGAAACAAGAATTACTTCACAGCGGATTATAAGGGTAACGGTGGTACATCCCCGGACGAACGAAAGTTCTACCACCTATTAAAGTTTTCAAATAAAGAGTAAAAGCAATTCAAGGGTAAATCTAGAAACAAATTGTGAGACGCGACCTGAGTCGTGAGTTGTAATAGTCGTGACTTATATTAACTACAATCTTACAAACATATAAGGAAGTCTGTATTGATGTCATCCATCCAGCGGTAGTAAGGAGATGCTTCCCGCGAATACTCCGAGCGCAGGTTTCCATTTTTACGTAGAAATCTGGAAATTTGATTTATTAGCAGTAGTTCGACGAAATAGTTTTACTATCGAACTAGTGGATTCTTTTTATCGCTAGTTATTCTTTTGTACGATACATTTTTAGGGTAAGACATTGCTTATGGGTGCACTCCGTTTTCAGACTGAGTCAGCCAATTTCAAATTAGCCTGTAGATTTAGACAACATCATTAAAGCGATTTGTTTTGACCTGTAATTAAGCGTACTTAACTAATATGAAACTTTAGAAATTGCCCGCTATTTTCAAATCAATATTACCCTTCAATTACATTTTTTTATGTGGTTACTACACAGAGTATTCGGAACTATAGTTTTCAGAAGTGTGCATCTCTGTCTGATAAGTGGCACTTTGAAGTTAACGATGCTTTAGCGAATTACATAATTTGCTCAGGTCGTGCCACGGCACTGACAGTTATTGGAGTTTAATTTTCAAGTAATTACGTACGGATACGACATAGCTTGCGTCACGGTGTTACGTGTGATTTACGCGGCGTTTATTGCGAGTCGATATAAAATTAACCCGTCTAGACATCCCGTGCATTGACACAAATACCTCGGGATGGACGTAACTACTTTTGATTTATATATTTTGCAGTAATTATATTGGATCAAAACTTTATTCAACTTTATTACTCATGAAATTATACATTTATTAATTATTTATTTGTCACTGTAGTGTATTCTTAGATTGTTCATGAAAATATAGGAGATCGATGTTATTTAAATAATATTTAAATTTTACTTTGAGTAAAACGCCGTGGCAAAAAAGTGGCAGTGATAACTTAGTGGTAAGGTTCCGGTCTTTCACGCTGGGGGTCCGGGGTTCGAATCCCGCAGGCACTTCTGATTTTTCGAAGCTATGTGCGTATTAGAATGTAGTCATCACGTCCCTTAACGACGAAGGAAAATATCGTGTGGAAACTTACCCAGTCTACCGTCTAAGCAGTAATCTACTAATTTGCACTTGGTCAGCGCGGTAGAATATGACCTAACCCTTTTTATTCTGAGAGGAGACCTGTGCCTAGCAGTGGGACAGTTATGGGTTAATGATGAAATACGTCATTCAAAGACGACACCGGGTTGATTTTGTTAAAAATGAAACAATTGTCGCTACTATTTAAAGTAAGAATAGAGACTCGATCAAACATAGAAAAATAAATAAAATTGTCTCGCTGACTAAGTATCTAAGGGTCGAAACGATGGTTTCTCAAGATCGTTTGTTTTGTTCTTATTTGACGTTAATACAAATAGTGTATAAATTGTAACCACTTATAAAAAAGGAAATAAATTAAATTTCATCTGTGATGTTAAATATTCGTAATGTCGTAAAGTCAACTATTTTCTACTGAATTATTTCCATCTAGATGTGTCTCTTAAAATAACCTAAAGCTATTAGCTTATATGAATTTGTGATAGGTTAGAAACTACTCAGGCTATTTCTTAGAAGACTATCAAAAATATTATTTTTTTAAGGATTACTTCGAATATGACACGAGTTTTGTTTTCCTTTTATTTATTTCCTATATAGGCTTTATTGTAAATCATCTGCTTAAAATATCTTCTTATTCTTCTTATGAATATAGTGATAGGAGTTTATTTATAAAATGTATTAAATAAAATTAAAATTGCACACATTTTCAATTTTTATTGATTTTCAAATTTGATCAGATTATTAAATCTTAAACGATTTATCAACCGTAAGCACTCGTATTTTTATAGCTATCATCTCAATCCATGGAAAAGTAAATTTCGATCGAGTCTATAAATACAAGACCATAATAAACTCGGACGCAAACTCACATGCCCACGCGCAGTCGGCCGCGCGCCTCGACGTGCGATACTCGAAGAAACGTCATCTGCGCCCGCGCCCCGCTTTGTCACTTCACGCGCCATTAACGAAACGACATAAGTGTGTCCTTGTCTAGCGCGATGCTAGACAAGAGACAGCAACAACGCTCCACCCGCGTTTTTTAACAAATTGTATACACACAACTGTGCTGTCTGAAGCTAAGTGCGTGGTTTGGCAATGTTCAAAAATGCAACTTGTTTCTCAGTGAATGACACGACCCACGCGGTTTGTTTGAATCAGAACTGTCAGAAGCCAATATGAAAATTGAACCGTAGGTATTTACCTCGGAAAATGCATGAAATATTCACCCACATTCGGTTTAGTCACTTCCGAATTTCAAATTAGAACGATTACAATGCTTCATTTGTTCAGCAACGGTTGGTCAGGTCACTGTCACTTGTTCTCAAATAGGCTGAATGGTCAATGAACATGGTTGTTGCAATTTGAATAAAAGAACGTGGATTTGTTAATTTGTTTAGAAAACGCGCCACATGTGTGTTATGGGAGCACTATGCCGATTTCACGCCAAATACGTTATCGGTGAGTGTTTGTGTGTGTATGTTTGTATTGTATCATTGTTTACAATATTGTTATTGTTAATGTAGGTAAGTATTGATTTTGCAATAAAATATTTTTGTACAATGTTTCAATTGACGACGCAAAAGCTTTGTGATACCGATTTTTAATAATTGGTTTTTAGCAGCAGGGAAGTAACAAACAAGCGTGCAGTCTACCTGATGTTAGAGGTCACTGCCTCCGTGGACATTTGTAATCAACCCCAAATAAGATTAAAGTTCCTCCTGGTGTCGGGCACAAATGCGTTTCTACCTTTGAGTATAAAGTTTGAACGACTTGTGTAAATGTCTCAAACTTTAAACCAGAATACAGGAGCGTTTAATACTGCTGTTATGAGACAGAAATAGTTACGGCGATAGCGCCTCCGGAGTCGAGACAAAAAAGTTTTTGAATTTGGAATAAACCATTCAACGGTTTTAAAAGTTCATTATGATATTTGATTTACAATTGTTAATCGTTGCGCCAATGCATGATTACACAGGGTACAAAATACGACCAATAAAATGTAAAAATTTAATACGGTGGTTTTGTGGTTTTGAGGTTTTAATGCGTGGTTGGTGATGTTTTGTTATTAAGGAATGCGTATAGCAGACATTTTTGTGACATATTAGGGGTAGTAACCGAGTAAAATGTCTGTAATCGACCTCGGATAGGGCTCTTGTGGTAAGGTTTGCTTACAGATGTACATGACTGGTAGGCTAATCAGGTCGGGTGAATGCTCATTTGCTATTTGCATTAATAACAATAACAACAAGCCTTTTATTTCCGTTATAAACTAGTATATAAAATACTATACAAGCATTTAGAATTTGTTAATGACAATTTATTAATTGTCAATCTAGTGGTTGGTAAATATACATCTGGAAAGGGTTTCCGAGTATAGCTCTCTAATTCTACCTCAATTCTCCATTTTTCTTGTACAAAATCAGTACAAATTATAAAAAATAAATAAAGTACCACAATTATTTCATTCGATTAATTCTTGCAACAGTTACGTTCTCATTATCCTAGTGTTTAATAATATATTGTACACTGTTCACTGTAACTGTTTTAAGAATAAGTGGGTGTTGCTAAATGGAGTGTGGTGGATACGAGTTGTAATATTACCAATCTTTAGTACAAACAACTGAAGCCGTAACCCAGAAGTGGATATTTATATAAATAGTACGTGTACGTTGAGCTTGTTCTACATCATCATCCCATTACTTTCTCACTGATGAGCATGCCCCCTTTTTACCCGATTGTGGTGAAACTAAAAGGAGGGCTGTGATTTTGATCGGTATGTATGTGTATGTTCGTTAGTTCCTACATAAGTTCTAAACTACTTATCATAATTAGCCAAATGAGGTATCGTTGGAAGCGTCTTCATCGTCCGCTAGTAATTGTCTACGTTACGTTACATTAAATTGAATATGGCGCTTCCTACAGGACATAAAATTATAAACAAAAAAATGTTTAATGATGCTATGTGGGGTATTAAATGAAAGGGGTTAATTAGCATATTTCAAAGATGTTGCACGCGGCTTTGCTTGTTTGCACCCGATATGTAGGAATAATTTCTAAAATCACGTTTCAGATGTGAATCAAACATATTTTCTTCCCAAACTTATCCAATATATATATATATATAAGATAGGTTGTAGGACTTCATTGTTGGAGCTTAGATGTGGGTGTCCATTGGTTGCAGTGACCACTTAACACCAGGCTTGCACTTTCGTTTCATATTCTTGAAGTTTAAAAAATAAAATAAATACGTATTTCATAATGGACTATGTTACACATCTTAAAATAATGCAAATAACAAGTAATACCAAAAATTAAAAGCCGACTACTGAAAAATCACGCTCCACGAAGTATTAAAAAAGAAAATATTCTCATCTGAAATTGTTATCTACAGACTATTCTATATTTAACGTCTATTAAATAAACAAATTACACGTAATATATTTCAATGTATTTAATACACATTCATAGTGATGTTTGGGGAGTAGCCGTGCTCATGTCACTTTGTTCTAAAGCTTATGATTGCTTACTACTGTTAGAATGTATTGTTTTGTTAGAGCGTGTGATAATTAATTTATATTTCAATATACATACATTTATATGCCAATATACATGCCTCTTAAAAATTTTATGTGCGATTTGAACCTAGGACCCCCATGTGTGATGTTGGAATTCATACCACTAGGCTATTACTGCTTCCCTGTTTCTTACTACCTATGATATCATAATCATCATTAACCCATTGCTGTTCCTGCCACCACCACCCACCGCCAGACAAGGGCCTCCTATTAGAGTGAGAATGACTAGGCCATAGACCACTACGCTAGCTAAGTGCGAATTGGTAGATATATGGTATACAAGTGCCTAATTACCTAACACTAGGAAGTATGCATATGGCTTTAGTCCAAAGCAAACAAAGAATCTCCCATAACTTGGGAGGGAACGCCGGAGATTCAGAACAGACAGTGCACCATACAAGTCGGATGTTTCGTTAACTATAAATACACAGAGAGCAAACAAATAACATCCTGTGCCCGCTCCCGAAATACACCACTCGGGCTCCGTTCAAAATGCTATTAGTTCTACTTATTTTTATTCAAAATAACACTGAGTAAAATTAAGTACGGTTGTAAATCACTGCCTTCATAGCGGAACGAATGCCACTAATTTGCCTTAGTAGCAATGTTATCACTATTGCGTTTTGCTTTTCATGGTGTGGTAGGCTTGTATTACTTAAAGAGGCGTCCAAACATTGGTTTTCAGTATTAGCACGCATCTGTACTTCAGAATTTCTCTCCTACTTTTAATTTAAGTTTTTTTTTATGTGACAAGAGTAGCAAACGGGCGTGCAGGCCGCCTGATGTTAAGTTTTTAATTAATCTATTTTATGTAATGTTAATTTAATGTTATCTACTTAGCCCATAAACTGGCAGAGCATATTTTTAGCATTAATCCTTTTGTACTGCTTGTGAAGGTGTGATAAGGTTTTAAACAATTAAATAAATATATGTTCCTACGGAAGTTATAGTATGACAGACAGACGCACCAGCCTTTGCTTTGAAACCTGTACTTCAATATAATTTCCACATTGGGGTAAAAAAAAACTAAACAACTTGTACCTCCAAATTTTTTTTTGAAGTAAGCATCATAAAACGAACAGTTAAGCTGACATGCTCCATATATTTCAGTGAACTTTTTGTTTGAAAGCTACCCATTCCCTAAACGGTTCCCGACCCCAGCACGCAGGCGTTAACCATTGAGTCAGCGGTTATATTTAGCGTTGCGGCTCGCGAAACTAAGCGTCCTGTTCAAATCCTTTTTTAAATTATCGTATGAAGTTGCCAACGAAACTTGGGGAAAGTGATCTTTTTGAGTTTCAGGATGAAGTTAGCATCAATCCAATGCCCAACGTTGTGTAGCGGGTGTCATAATTATTAGCTTATTACTTTTTGTCTTTTACGAGTATAATTTTAATTATCCTGTGGAGTTGTTAACGAGAGTTTTAGGATAACGTTAAGTTTTAGTATAACAATTCCAAGTGTTCAAGGTTGAAGATATTTAGTAGTGACGGATGTCATAATTGATTACTTTTTTCTATACTACGAGTACCTTTTTTTAATTACCGTACGGTAGTCGCTAACGAGGTGGAAAATGAATCTTGATGAAGATGGAATTTTTTCTAATATTAGGATAATGTTACTTCCAATCCAATTAGTTCTATGACGAGAGCTTTAAAACTGACCAGGTTTATAATTACTAACTTATTATATTATATATGCAAACAACATAGTGTCTAGTAAATAAAAAAAGATGATTTAAGTTCTGTTTTTCTTAAAGTCAGTCAGTTACAAAACGCGCTTTGCATCGTACTGGAACAGAAGACGGATGATGCATAAAGCGCTTTATATTTTAATGTGTATATGCGAGAGGTGTATCTTAAACGAGATTTGCAGACACACGGAAGAGTACACAAAAACTGATATGACCGAGCATCTGCGGAAAAGTCGAAGGGCGAAACAATTATTGCTTTTTGTTTGTTGTTCGTACATTTTGGAGCGAAAAAACATCTGAGGATTTAATGGCGTTGTCGTCTTAAGAATCCATGAATTGTAAGATACACATATGACGGTAGAATTGTAATTTATATTAGAACCTGTAATTTTTATTAGAATCTGTAATTTTTATTAGAATCTGTAATTTTTATTACAATCTGTAGTTTTTATTACAATCTGTAATTTTTATTAGAATCTGTAATTTTTATATCTTGTAATTTAGCGTTTCGCGTTAAGTTAGGAAATGTAATTATGAATAAGAATCCATTAAATGTAATATATACCTGTGACGGTGGATTTATAAAATAATTTGCCGTTTATCTGTAATTTCCATTTCTTGTAATGCAGCGTTTCGCGTTAAGTTAAGAACACTTATGAATCATCATCAAGATGAAGTCATTTCCGCATCCTCATGAACCGGTTATACTTATCGCGTTATACATAATAGTTTTAAAAGTCTATAGGTTTTCTATAGTTCGTGCAGGGAAGCAATTCTTGTTTCGGTTCAAGAGGCGCGTTTGTCGGTCACACTTACAGCGATGCAACCACCTTAGTCCTCAGGAGTAGTATCGCATTTAATTACGACCCTAAATAGAACATTAGTCTTGTTTGAGATTAGATGTGGGTGTCCATGGGCTGCAAAGACCACTCAACATCGGGTGGCTTACTGGTGGGTACTTTACAAACGTAAAAAAAAAGTCGTGATCTCTTTTTTAATTCAATCATCAAATAGACAATCTGAATGTAGATACACTTACACGTTCATGGAATCATAATAATGATTATTTGCCTATGATATAATACTTTTCTTGAAACGTATAAGATTTTTAAATATTTATTTTTTATAGCATTATTTTTCACTTTGTTAGAAGGGTAGCAAATCTCTATCGCTATTGTTGTAAGTATATATCTCCAACCAAAACACTTTCCGGACAAACTCTAGTTTTACCATCTAATAAGAATACATACAATTATTATATGTAAGCAGCTTATTTGACTACCCGCGTGATGCAGCTGTTACCATACATACATGGTTTTAGATTGTTACCAAACACGCAGAGGGTTTCGGATTCAATTCCCGGCAGCCAGATATCTAAATGATGAATTTAAATTTCTGTTCTGGGATTGGGTGTTTGTGTACTGGTTTATATGTGTCCATGGGACGCTCGACACAGGATATCCTAGTCTACGGCTATGTGTGTTTATTTTATTTATAATCAACACTACTTATATAACATTTTAAATTACATTTTCTTTGCTCACAGAAGGAGAATTGGAAACAGAATGGCTGCAAGCTGCCGGTCTGGGTTCGTTGGCGGCGCCGTTCCAGGCTGGCCTCGAGGTGACCGAGGCCCAGCTGGGTGAGGCCGTGAGGCCGTTGCCGAGGGAGCAAGCCGCGGCCGTGAGGCGCCGCGTGAGGCGACTTAATCGCACTGTGAGGAGGCGCAGGGCTGCCTCCAGGGCCAAGAAACCGGATATCAGAGATGTCTTCAGGGACTTGGAGGTGAGTAATTATTATTTAGTTTTTCAATATCGCCCTTATGAAGCAATTTTTGTCTTTTGGGTTAGAGAGGTGTGGTTACACTTACAGCGAGCCAACCATCTTAATCCTCGGGAGTAGTAACGCATCTACGTACGACCTGAGATAGTGATTTAGTCCTGTTTGAAGTTAGAAATGGGTGTCTATGGGCTGCAGTAACCACTTAATATCAGGTCTACACTCGTTTGTTACTCTTAAAACATAAAACAAAACATTTATACTAGAGAGAACAAGCAGAACTAATAAGCTTATAACGTTATTTTGAAATCCGTAGTCGTTGAAACGAATGGCCGTTACAGATTGTATCACGTTTTAAATCTCCGAAGAAAGTGGAGACCGGTTTACGACAACTGTTTATTGGCTGTGCGCTGGAAGCACATTCTCAGCTAATTACTGTAATAGGTACATACACTTACGTAGTTTATAAACATTTTTTATCGTATATAAAAGATGCTCTAGCTTCTGAGGACTAAGATGGTCGCCTCACTTTTAATTGTACCAGACAACCGCTCTAACTGAAACACAAGTATTGCTCTACGGCGGATTGTGAATGTGACGGTGGTACCACTCCGGACATACTATCTACCACCTGTCAATACAAGTGAGTGGGAATGTGTGGTTACTTCTATAACTATAACATCTAGCTTTGTCACCAATCTCCCTTCGTTGTAAGACAATCTTTATCCTGACAAATACGTATTGAAAATCATATTTAAGTCAAGTCATTTTCCTTAACTGGGTTGGTTTTGTATTAAGGGGACATTCCAATGAGTCAGTCGCCGGTTCTTTATTTTGTCCATACTTATTTCTGTACGCGAGGGCTCCTAGCAATACTTCACTGTCGACTCGGCGACTGGCGGCTGACGACTGGCCGCTCTGAGTGGTTGTTCAATGCGTCATTTCGTTGGAAGTAACTCGAGGGTTTTATATTTGCTATCCTTTTTCTCAATACAGTGACACGGCGTATACTTCGCGATGGAGAGGATAGATACTGGATTCGATCCTCGGCTAAGTAGACATATAAATGGTTTACATATTTGTCCGGGTCCGTGTGCCTTTGTGTGAATGGTAGCTATATGGCAAATAATTCTTGTATGGGTCTATAAATGTAAAAAACTTCTCGCTCGCAACCGAACCCGCGTGTGAAAAGAATCTATGTTGCCTTCGTGTCTCTTCGCCACCGTCACTACTTGTCAAAAGCAAAAAGCTAGTACTCATTAAGTGTATTCATTCATATAACTCAATTCAATCTCCGTGGTATCGGTTACGTAATCTCGTGCAGTGTGCGAGCCAACTCCATACAAGTCCCAAACAGGTTCGCGAAGTCAAGTTTAAGAGCACATGTCTTTAATATCCAAACCGTTAGCCAATGTCCGCAGTTTGAATATTCAAACTAGTTTGGTTTTTATTCATTCGATTCGTTTTATTATTCTGTTACTCCAATGCTAGTAACGACTTGATTAGGTTAATGCCTGTGAATGTAGTTGTATTATGTAGTTGTTCTTCATTTTGTTAATCGTTTCCTCATGTTTGAGCGTCGTGACCGCCAAATGCCTTTTTCACATAATCATAACCGACAGGCTCATAGACCTCTATGCCAACGAATTTAGCTACGTACAAAACGTCATTCCATATAGTGTTGTCAGTCAGCAAAATGGTAAATTTCTCTGTAGGTGGTTGAGAACAAAGTAAGTTCGTGGAGTACCAGCAGTATTATTTAATTCTATTATCTTATTTAAATTATACTAATTTTATTAAAATTACAGTGGGTTTAATGAAAAAAATATATAAAAGGGATCCCTGGTAAAGAAACGTTGGGACGTTTTTTTATGTCTTAACCTAACGATAAGGCAGAGGGGCCACCTGAAGGAAAGTGGTCACCGTCGCCTATGGACACTTGTAACACCACAGGAGTCGCCAATGCATCGCCGGCTGTGAAGTAGAGCTCTTTTTACACCTTTTTTGAAGAGCCCCATGTCATAGCGTTCCGGGAATACCTCAGAAGGAAGTCTTTCTTATATAAATAACAGTCTTTC
>DWKL01000805.1:0-16748 GCA_018249415.1 Phareas burnsi | reverse complement strand
ATTTCATGTCATTGCAAAAGATTTTCCCTTACGTGTTTGTACGTAAACGAAACAACAATCGTTTGTTATAAATTACATTTTATTATTGCATTAATATTATTTGTTGTTTAATGCACACAAGCATGCAGGCCACCTGATGTTAAATGATCATTACACCCAATAGACAACCACAGCTAATCTTAAATAAAACTGAAGTTCTATCTGAGGTCGTACGTAGATGCGTTACTACTCGATGATCGATTCGCTCGTGGAGCACCCCACAACCCTGCCTCTCCAGCCGAAATACAAGAATTGATTTACGGGGGACGATGAAAACGGCGCTGGAACATCCCCGGTCGAAATATCGTTCAATCTACTACCTATATAGTTCTATTGAGGTATTCTATTTTCTCAATCTGAACACACCAAAACGCTACAACGTTTAGTTAACGAATTAAACAAATTACTTGGTTGATATAAATATAAATGAATAGGGCGAGTCATAATCATCGTAAAGTTCCCGACCGCAAACTCTGTCCACTACGTTGCCAAGTCCAGCGTCATAAAGTGTATAATAATGTACCACACAATCGTTGTCCGGACCCCGGATACAACATTACAAAAGCTGTGAAATAGTACATGAGAATTAAGTGGAAAACAAGGACATTTTATATAATCATCATCATCAAACCATTAATGTCCCAATGCTGGGCACGGGTCTCCTCTCAAAATGAGAGGGGTTAGGCTTTAGTTCGCCGCGCTTGCCAAGTGCGGATTGGTAGACTTCACCTTCAAAAACTTGACAAAGAACTCTAAGATGTATAGGTTTCCTCACGATGTTTTCTTTCACCGTTAAATCAAGTGATAATTAATCTCTAATACGCACATAACTTTGAAACATCAGAGATGCTTGTCTAGGAATCGGATTACAAACCCCAGCTCCAGAGATCGAAATCTCGCTACTAGGCTATCACCGCTTAACAATATTCGAACCCCGGACACCCAGTATGGGAGGCCAGTTTTTTAACCACTAGGCCATCATTGCCGTACGTATGCCTACCCTGGAAGGCGAATTTTGCTGATCCCAGCAAACTTAACTGGGCATATCGGCGACCGCAGTAGAGAAATGCCCTCTTGGAAGAAAACTCGTATACTAAACCACATTCGTACATACCCATAGCTAACACACCAGTAAGCAACATATTAAGGTTACAAGCTCCTTAGTCTCGGCTCCACTGAGAGCGCTCGAGGCTGGCGCTGCTCTGGCAGACGTTTAAGATTTTTATTTTCCATTTACGCAGTTTTTTTCCTTTCTGTGTTTATTTTATGAAGAACTTCAGGGCTGTGCCTTCAATAAACGGACACAATGAATTAAATAACTGCGACACGGTTTACTATTGTAGCTGTTTCATCATTATCATCAACCAATTAATACCCAACTGCTGGGGACGGGTCTCTTCTCAAAATGAGAAGGATTAGGCAATGGTCTACCACGCTGACCAAGTGCAGATTGATAGACTGCACACACCTTACATAACTTTACAAACAACTCTCAGATGAGTAGGTTTCATCACGATATTTTCTAATTAATTTTATTATTAAAACAAGTGCTAATTAATTTCTGATATGCACATAAGTTCAATAAATCAGAGGTGCCTCTGGGATTCGAATTTCAAACGAATCTCTACGGCACTACGCACTAAGGAGGAGAGGAGGGAATTATTCGGATCTCGAGGATTACCTCATTGCCCATGCCTATTCTCTAGAAGATGAATACCTCCCGCTGATTGCTAATATTTACGCATAACACAATATTAATTATAATACATAATATGAACACAAATGTGTGAGAAGAGTAGCAAACGTGTATGCAAGACAAATGATGTTAACTGATCACATCTAACCTCACTAACCTAACCTCAAACAGGACTGAAACCTATTAAAGTCGTACGTAGAGGCGTTACTACTCCTAAAACCAAAGATGGTGGCCTCGCTCTAAGTGTAACCGACAATCACATCTCTCCAACCGAAACACAAGAATTGCTTTAAGTCGATTATGAGGGCGGCGGTGGTATCCCAGACGGACAATAGTTCTACCACCTATAGTACTGTACTGTAACACCAACATTCCAGATGAACAAGCCTACAGCAACTACATCACACGCTCATGATATGAAGGGTCTACATTATTGCCGTTACGTGATACAAAACCGAAGGGTGCAATTTTAATATCGCAGTAAAAACAACCCTCCTACGTTTGAATGTATTCCGCTACTTATTCTGTACTGAAGCCCAATAATAATAAGAGCTATTTTTGTTTAATGTCTGTCTTAAATTGCCTATCATAATATTTAATATTTCTGTACATATTTTTTAAAACATGTTATATCATCATCTCATTAATAACCCACTGTTGGACACGGGTCTCCTCCACGGGCCTTCTAAAGCGAGAAGGGTTAGGCCATAATCCATCTCGCTGGCAAAAGGCGGATTGGTACACTTCACTCACTTTTGAAAACTTTACGGAGAGCTCTCCAGACCTGTAGGTTTAGTCATGATATTTCCATCACCGATACAGCAAGTGATAATTACTTACCAATACTCACATATTTACGAAAAAAATTGAGATGTATTCCCGGAATATAAACCCCGGACGAATCGAAATTCATGCCACTGGACTATCCCTGCTCAACTCAAGCTTGTACAGTACCTCTCCCCGACATTGTCTAGCTTCCTATTTAATTTATTCGGTAATTTTAAGACTAAACATTTTAAGACAAAAAAAATTAAGACTAAGACCAAGACCAAGACTTAAAATCTTTAATATACATATGTATAGGCGAATATTTATTATTGGCAAAGATTATCAGCTCTTAAGCTATTAAGGTCAAGACGTTATCAACACGATATTAAGCTTACTCTACACTCTCTACTTCGTCTCAACACTATTTCGCCTAATTTTTCGCCTACTTTTAAGTGAATCCGTGAAAGGTCAATGATATGGTAGTAATAGTAGCTTAGATTATCAAACATAATATTTTATTAAATTTAATGAAACATATACCGAAAACTTTTATTTGACACAAAATTTCGTTATATTTAACTAATACAAAAATGAGAAGCCAAAGAAATATATTCGAATTTAAAATGAGTATTCTCAGCTACCCCCGACGACCTGCATGGCGGAAAAGTTACCATACCAGTCGGACACGCAGATTGTTCTGGGTCTGGGTAGTTGTGTCTGGGTCTTTGTACGTATCCATGACTCCCACGACACGGAGTATTCTAATGAGGTCTATAACTTTAGAAACTATATAATGGATATTTAAAATATGTGTATATATGTTTATCCGCTATTTATTTGCTACAGCCCACATTCTTCATTTATCTATAATATGTAGATAGTATTTTAGTATTAACAAATACTTTTTACAATTAATTCACACTCGTATTAGATTTCAACATATTATTTATAAGAGATCAACTTTAAATTGAAATATATAGAACTTTTAAGGACGTTCCTCCCTTTACCATTTGACTCCGGAGGCATCACTGCCACATTTATTCCTACCCTATATCGGCGGTGTTAAATCCCGCTGTATTTTGGTTTGAAGGATGTGGTATGGAAAAGACTTTAATACGAAACATTCCAGCTTAGTCTTCAAGGGTGACAATGAGCCGGTGGTGGACATCAAGTTGGACTTTAATCCTATTTTATACGCAGCAAACGACCGTGCAAGTCACTTGATGTTAAGTGGTCAACCACAACAACAATTGAATGCTTTTTGGTAGATATAAATGCGTAGTAACGTATTAAGTAGTAACTCTTGAAGATTAAGCCGATCGCTTCGATTCGTATCCGTTTCAGGCAACCACACCGCTCCAATCGAAACAAGAGTAGCTTTACGGCAGATTATGAAGGCTGCCGTGGTACCTCCCCGGACGAACTATAATGGTACCACGTATAGATATATATTTAGGGTTAGCTACAAAGGTCCATGGGCGGCAGTGACCATTTACCATCAGGAGGACTGCTTGCTCTTTGGATATTTATATAATATAAACAAAAAAAATATTTTCATAAAATGATTTATCGTAAGTTTAAAGATGGTTTGAGGTTCGCCTACTATGGCCGCCGTTACCCTGTTTCCACCTCGTAACAGCAGTGTGTGTTCTATTTTGAGGGGTATAAAGCAGATCACTTTTCCGAGGCGTGCCATCTAAATCTTCAGTACTAGCAATGCATGCGCTGGCCTTCAGAAAGGAATTCTATATGGAGTTGGTTACGGATGTCCGTGGACGAAGGTAACAACTTATTGAAAGTTGGCTGCCACTTGCATTTCATAAAAATATAATGAACTATTGAATCTAGACACACGGGCACATGATAACGGAATTGGGGCGCAATGAAAGACACGGAATTAGGGCGGCCGGCTCGCGCGCTTCACTTTGTACCGATGCTTAACAGACCTATATTACTCTATAAGGGCTAGTTTAATATTCATAGGTTTATTAAGACCTTCTTTCTATTAAAAGTATAAAGAAGATTTTAGCTTCAAGATTTCGATTTAAAATATAAGGAAATCGGTGTAACGTTAAACATAACGCGAGATTAGGACGTCTCACATGCTCTAGATTATTATTATTGTATTTGTTGTCTTGTGAATTTGGAACGCAACATTTTATATTTAAAGGTTTGAAAGATTTATACCTTAATATTTCGCTTATTTATTTGATAAATTAGTAGTGCTAAATAAAAAATGGACGCTAATTTCTATAACATAACTCTTTATAATGTAGGGTACAAAAGTGATAGTTAATTATTACGACATTAATAATTGGCTATATATTCGAAGGTTTGACTCCAGAGACACCACTGCCACATGTATTTCTGCCGTATCACAGCAGCGTTAAGCGCTGCTGTGTTCTGTTGAAGGGAGTGGTAAGAGAGATATATTTACTCGAGGCGTTCCAACTTAAACCTCAGGGGTAGCGACGCATCTCTGGCTGACCTCGGGACTTACCACCACCATACCACGTTTGCTACAACTTACTACTTACTGCCACGCTATAAGAAAAAAATCAATGTGTGGTAACGAACGTCCACAATAAATAACACGGAATTACGACGCCCGCTACAACCTCTAAGGACTATTGTATTATAGATATAAAAATAATATAGCCTACATATCAGGTTATGTTCTTAGATACTTAGATAAGATCTATGTATGAAATCGCATAAACCACAAGATGTTCGTATTAAGGCCGTTATGACTAGCGCGGGATGACGCTCGTGTTGCACGCCTCGTTTCCTTGGCAAGTGGCTACGGACACTACGACGCCTACGAAAGAGGGATTTTACAAATAAAGTGACAATATATTGAAGGCACAGTATAACAAGTACTTAATTAGTTGAAAACAACCTGGCGTTACACTCAGCAACTGAATTAAGGCGGATTATGCACATAAAATGAATATCCATAAAAGTTAGCTGCTATACTTTTATAGTTTAGAGCAACCCTAATCAGAATACTATGCATTTTCTTTCATAAAAATGAATTTTTGGTCAATTATAGTAGCGTACGTACTATAGAACATCTTCAGGGATGAATCTTGTGTAAGACTTGAGTTGCCAGTATATCTAAGATAAAATCCAGACACCCCGCAAAAAATCCACCTAATACCAAGACGGAACGCGAAAACGCTTCAAAATGGAGTCATTGAGTCAGTTATAACCGCGAACTCCTTGCGGCCCGCCATGGCGCCAACGCTAAAGGGCGTGTTGGCGCCGGCAAGGGCCAGCACGTCCAGCATCTTACTCTAAAATAGTTGAATTTACTTACAGAACTTGCTTTTCTCAGCATTACCGAGGGTGGCAATCGCAATTAGAGCGAGCAGCGCGTAGCACTTCCGCGCCGACATGGCCGCGGCGCGGGCTCGCGGGGGCCCGGCGCGGCGCGGACTGGCGACCGCGGCCTATCGACCTGCGCACCGCGCATGTGCGGAGAGTTGCAAGCACACAAAATTCCTAGGCCCTAGGGTGGGTGGAACGAAACGATAGTGGACGCTTCTCGACACGGTGCAGCGAAATATCGATGATGGTTTGCATCGATTTTGTTAGGGATTCACGACGTCGTTTTATCGTGTTGATTCATTGAGTTGAGTGAGAAAGGATTAAGTGATATTTTTTTATTGAAAATCTTTGTTGAAATTATCAGTTTTCAAAAAATTCCTAAACAACCTCTGACTCCGAACTTCTGACTCCGAACCGCATTCGCGTTAAAACAACGTGTTAAAGTATGTTCCAAGCTTCCAACCGTAGAGGAGAGAGACCGTTGCTTAGCAAACAGCTAATTTATGTAGATAGTAGGAGTATTGGCATTCCAAAGTGATTTAAGAGTAGCGACGTACTTGACCAACTTACATAAAACTTCACTAAGCACTAAGGTACTGTAGTGGGTACCAAGCGTATAATAATGTAACATTGTCAAGCGGCAATTCACGTAATTTATGAACTCTATTCATATATTTTTATTAAAAGACGAACGCATTTAACAAACTACTTGGAAATACTGTGACCCAATCTAACATGCTGTTCTAATGAAGGAGGAAGTATTTATAAACTTTTTATAAATGAATTTATAGAGCTTCAAATCTGGAATGAACAGAAAAATATGAAGAATGCTTTGATTTGACATGATTTTTGTTGTTCTCGCTGTTTATAAGTGCAGTGTAATATTATTTTGTATTTAATTTCATCAAACCATGTTGGTTGTAAACAGTTTGATGACGATAATATTTTGAAAAAAAATACAAATTTCCATCTCTTTAAATTACTGACAGCTGAACCAAATTAAAATAATTTCGCAGCGAAAACATTTCGCCATCTGTAAGAGGAGGCCTTCATTAGACCCATACGAATTTCCCTAAAACAACATCCCATAAAGTACTTACTTATAAATAATTCAGAAGGTGCTTTAGCGTCTATCCACACTATAGGTTTCTCGTCAGGCCTATGTGGGAGCGGTTCTTTCTGGTCAAATATACTTCAAGGCAAATCAGGATTGAAGCATTTATTGTCTAATGGTAAAATTCCAGCCGCTCGCATGGAGGAACGCACCATGCTATTTCACAAAACTTAATGTTTCTTTTAAAATAATATTTACCACTGCAAGATTAGACCCAAAACGGACCATTTTTTTTATATTAGAAGAGTAGCATCAGGTAGCCTGCACACCAGATATAGGCCCCCTGATGTTGGGTACTAATTGCCATCCACATCTACATGTAATCTCAAACAGGCCAGAAATCCTATCCAAGATCGTACGTAGATGCGTGACTATTCCTGAGCATTTAAATTGTCACTTCGCTTCTAACTGTACCCGACAATCGCACCTCCGATTGAAATACAAGGACTGCTTCATGGCGGATTGTGCGGGCGGCGGATTACTGTCTCTACAGTGCGCACCGACCCTCACTCGTCGATGCTGGCAACACCAAACGTACGCCGGCGTCCCGCAGGCTACGATCTCAGGGAATGAATGAATACGTCACGCCAGCTCGTGGATCTACTTAGCATCAATCGATTTTCGTGAGAGTTTACAATAGGGACTATTACACTGTAGTCCCGCGAATTGTTTTTTCAATCATGATCTATTCACAATCTGTTTGCAGTTCCCGAATATCCCATACTGTTAACAATATCTAAATTTTGAGTTTCTGTACCACGACAATGACTTTATAGTTATGGTATTAAAAATGAAATTGAGAAATGATTATTTAAAAATCAAATATGCATAAATAATTTAATAAGAATCTCTACTATGTTTACTCTTTGTGGGTCTTTTTATATGTTTTGTATACAAAAACTTGTTAGATAAAGAATATTCGTTTGTATACACAGAGTTATCCGTAATAATAGCCTAGTGGTGAGATTACAACTTCCCACTGTTCGAAGCTCACACGCTGCTCTGGTTTACTCTAAACGCATCGTTTATATATCACCCTGGCCGAGAATCGAACCCGGAACATATTGCGCGTCAGATCGGTATGGTTACCGCGGGTTGTAATTAATCATAATAATATTAAACAAGTGACTTTCCAGTAAGATTTATGGCAATCAATACTTTGCCTCCATCCCATAGGTAGATCCAAAGGGAACAACATGACACTCATCTCTATTATTTTTGTTATAATAGAATCAAGGACTAAATTTATTAAACAATACATTTTTTTTATTATTTATCTATTAAACAATTTAAACGCTTAACATAAAATTTAAGAAAATGTGTATAAAAATTATCCTTTGAGAAGCTGTACAAAATAATCCACGCTACGTTGTATTGCAATCCAATCCACAGCCATTTAAAACATGTGCCGAAGCCGTGTTATTTATTAAGTGGAAGAAAATCGAAACAACCGCTACTGGCCATTACGTCCCGGACCAAGCCCGGGCCTCGCATTCCGGGTTCCGGTCACTTGCCACGGAGATTAAAACGAGACCTACAACCTATCTGTAAATCAAAATCAAATAGCTTTTCCATTTTAAACGACCGCGGGAATTTTGATCACCACAATGTATGTATATTTTTACGTTTTATTTGTAAAGCAGAAATACTTTTATGCTATAAGCATAGATTCTTTAATGCTATAAGCATAGATACTTCTATGTTATAAGCATAGATTATTTTATACAATAAGCATAAATGTCCAACGAAGTTCTAGCTCATGTCGGCCACAAACATGTTGCTATATGAGGACTAAGATTATATACCTCGTGATTGTATCTCGCTCTTACGACATCCTTCTAAACAAAAACACCGCAGCATTTAATTTAAAGTGCTGTTATATATCACAGTATAGAGTCGGAGTAGGACCTGGGAGGGCTGCAACATCTTCAAGTCCACGATGTCTGTGCCGCATGACAAAATACTACACTCTTCAACAAATGTGAAAGCCATATGGATTGGCATCTGGTTCTAAACATAAATCTCCTTAATAGATTGATTTGCCCAAATCTATTACTTACTTCATTAATAAACAGATAACTCTTCCCCGCGATCGCCCTCGCCTTTGATTCAGTGTTGTCCATTGCCAATATTTTCTCTTCTAAACTGTGCATGGTAATTGCTCCGCTCGTAAGGATTGTAGTGTAACGTTACATAGCCTAAAACCTACCTCAAGAAATAGGCCATCAAATCCAGAAAAAAATATTTGTAATAGAACAAACAGTTCCACAGATCGAACAAAAAAACCATTTTCTATTCAGCTTTATATATTAGTATAAATATAAGTAGATTGTTCTCTTTACCTTTAACACTTCCCTTTAAATAAATACTGTAAAAAAACCTTTAAATTGTCTTTATTTTTTTCTATAAAATTGAAAAACATCGATTTTTTTTCTACGTTTGCTCCAACGACGTTATACAAAAAAATGCGAATAAATTACCATACAAACTTACTTAATCATATCGCCTACAACAACGTAAATCAGAGCGCACTTATGGCGTGACTTAAGCTACAAATGAAATTAGTAAGAAAAAAAAATGGTCAAGATAAGACATCCGTCCCTCTGTAAAGACGGTATTAGTCTCGAACCGCTACTGCTGGGTCCACAACCAACACCGACTTCTCAAGTTGACGGATAGAACGTTCCCTTACGGCGCGTGAGTGCTGCTCCGCCGCCCGCGCCCCGCGCCACTTAAACCAACTCTCCACCCTGAGTACCACTCGAGTGAACAAGAGTCCTCCACACATAAAGGTATCTTTTTGACAGGTATCTTTGAAAGGACAGCGAGATTAGTTCGACGAGCGAAGTGTTCTTCCACGCAACACAATCGCACCGTGTTTTTGGCAAACGCTTCTAGCAATCCGCTTCATCCTAAAATAATGCAAAGTTTTGACGAAATTGCCATTTAAATCTATTAGCGTGATTTACTATTCTATCAGCAGTGTTTGCCTGTTGGTTAAGATTCCGGCTTGTCACATTAAAGGTCCGGGGTTCGAATCCCGCCCGCACCTCTTATTTTTTAAAGTTATGTTCGAATTAGGATTTAATCAGCACTTGCTTTAACGGTAAATAAAAACATCATGAAGAAACCTATATATTAGGGAGTTGTCTGTAAAGTTCTTCAAAGTGTGTGAAGTCTACCAACCCGCACTGAGCCAGCGTGGTGGTATATGGCCTGATCCTTTTTACTCTGAGAAGAGATCCGTGTCCAGCAGTAGGACATTAATAGGATGATGATGATGACTGTTCTATCCTTCTCGTTCTGAAAGGACACCCGTGCCCAGCAATGAGACAGTAATGGGTTGAAGATAGCTGTCCTACGCAACATCTGCAGGATGTGTACTCGTTTCATGTGTTATAAATAATCTTTAGGTACCTTCAACTTGTACAACACAAACACTTTATAAACGAACCGACGATTCACGGTTTAAGTGCGTCAGTATTATAAGAATTATACCATATTAAAATTAAACACTTGATCAATTTACAGCAATATCTGACGCTTTAAAATAATATATATTTATATATGAATGTATTGTAACCATAAGATTTCGCTAAAATTCATTCCCCCTAATCTACCAACATCCTGATGTCAGTTTAAGACCGACAAAAAATCTATTGAAAAATATTTAAAAAATCAGGACGAAACGTCCACGAGACGCCACCCAATCGGTCAGAAATCGATTAATTGGACGTATCAATCAAGATATGGCGGAAAAAGAAGATAAAAAACTTGTCGGTCCAGGATCAGCAGAGGTCTCGAATACCACTCAGCCCGGCAAAGGGTGGTGAGGCTGTCGTTAGGTACCCCAGACCACCGCTGATGATAACCCACTGCCGAAATTCCCAACCGGCTGTGCGTATCTAGTATTGTTCCACGTTATCGCCCTCTATCTGATAAACGGGGCGCGTCGCGATAATAATAATTTGTTAATGCTGATTGCGCGGTGACGACGTTTCCACTAATGAGGTTACGATTTAACCTATTGTGCATGCTTATATTGTTAATGAATCCTTCTATATTTTGTTTTTGGTTCCACACCTTTTTATGACCCACCGTTGGACAAGAGTCTCTCTACACAACTGGAGAAGGCCTGAAGCATACTCCACCACGCTGCTTCAATGCGGATTGATGGAGCAAATATTTGCAAACAGCCCATGTACCCGTCGCCAAGCTTTGACGATTGTTGTTATCCAGCTTTACATGCCCGCCGTAGCACAGAAGCAGGCATGAAATTTAGCCACTAGCTAGTCATTAAATTCCTAACTGCGCCTGACTACGCGTTGCTTAACTTTTGTAGCTCAATGTAGATGTTAAAACTATACTTCGTCCTGGGATGTTCCACGGCCATCCTCACAATCCAGCGATAAGGAGTTTTTGGGTTTTAGGTGGAGAGGGGCGGCACAAACTTACAGGGAGGCGACCATCTTAGTCCTCAGGAGTCTACGTACAGTCTCAGATAGGATTCAGTATTTTTAAGGTTAGATGGGTACACACACGTTTCCTAATCTTCTCACATTAAAAAGAAGTGTAAGTTTACGTAAAAGGGCATACTATGATCCAGATCAAGGGACATCATTGAACTATCATTTTTAATGGGATAACAGAGAAAGATATGTGTAATAAAGTGATGTATTCTGTCCTATGTCGTAGTCATCCTAAAACAGAGCCATACCCATCAAGGGAATGTGTTGACGATCACCGATTTAATATCATAAAAATAATTAAAAGTACATTTGGAGTTCCTCCTCGCAATATACAAGCGCCAGTCCAACGCGAGCTGTGAGAACGGCAAAGTGATGCGCGGCTGGATTTCGATAATCAACGCATATTTCATACTGTCTGCGCGGAATTCCAGTTTCAGACAGCTCTAGCTGTAGTACCACCATGCTGCAGTACTTTTCGAGATAAATCCCCAAAACACAATCATCAATCTATTGCTGTCTCACTGCTGGTCATTGGCCCATAGTCTAGCACGCAGATTGGTAGACTTTTAAGAACTTTGCGACGAACTCTCATACATGTAAATTTCTTTGTGAAATTTTCCTTTAACTGTTAAGCAAGTGATGATTAATTTCTAATATATAGATAATTTCGAAATGTTTTAATAGCGTGCCTGACATTTGAACCACGGACCACTAGTAAGGGAACCCCGATTCTTATTACTACGCTAACACTACTACATCCTCATCCTCATTCTAAAACATAGCCGCCCAGAGACTAGTGGTTTAATTAATCGTCATTAATGATATTGAATTCATCATTGCTATCATTAGTTAGTGATGATGAAAAAATACCTTAACATACATTTTGCGGTTAAAATGCGGTATGTCCGTGGCTACTTCCTCGCAATATATGTCCAAAACGAACAGTGGAAATGGCAAAGTGATTCGCGGCTGGATTTCGTGTCCGCGCGGAATTTCAGTTATAGACTGGCTATACTTTTTAGGCTGTAGTGCCACCATGTTGCAGTATATTTCGAAATCCTTAGGAATGCAGGCATCAAGCCATTTACAGTATCCGAGCACGAGTCTCCTCTCGGATACCATAAACCAACTGGTCAAACGCGGTTTCATAGTCTTCACTGACTTCACCTTCACCTTCACAAACCTCACACATATATTCCTTATAAGGATATTTTTCACTTCACTTTTCACCATAAAAGCAATTGTTAAGGTGGTAGAATTATAGTTCGTTCGGGAAAGTACCACCGCCGCCATCATAATCCGGCGTGAAGCAATTTATGTGCTTCGGATGGAGAGGTACGGTTGTCGGGCACGCCTATAGCAAGGCAACCATCTTAGCACTCATAAGTAGTGATGCATCTACATACGATCTCAGATAGGAAGGACTTCAGTTTTGTCTGAAGGTACATGTGGTCACCTAACATCAGATGGCCTGCACGCTCGTTTGGTACTGTTAAAACATAAAAAAAAGATTATAATATAATATACCGTAAAGGAGTGCATTATATATCGTCAAAGACATTTTAAAAATTAGAGGCATGTGATTCGAATCTCGGGCCACCAGTAAACTTTTTACACTATATGCCTATTAGAAAATAATTATCGCTTATTTAAATGGCGAAAAAAATTTTTGTGGGAATAATAACCTATTTATACACTTGAGAGATCTCCATATAATTCTCAAATCTGCGTGACCCTTTTCATTCTGAGCAGACCTGTGCTTAGCATTGGTACAATAAGAGATGATCCGCGTGGCGCAGTGGTAACCATACCAGTCTGACACGGAAAGGGTTCCAGATTCGGTCCTCAGCCAGGCAGATATCTAAATGATATATTTACATTTCTTGTTCTTGGTCTGGATGTTTGTGTACTCATTATACTGCGTGTCCGTTAAGCCCCCGATTTGAGGAATCCTAATGTGAGGCTATAAAGCGTTATTTATATATTTAATGGGTTTGTGATAAAGAAATAATCTAAGTGCTACGCAATAATATATCATTAATAAAAATATAATATAAAATTGTGACGGAGCATGGAGGCATGATATAATATATGTCAACAATCAAAAACATTTTTTTCATGTCGATCCGTCACGGACTTCCCACTGTTTCCAAGCGACGTGGCCACACGAGTCTAGCGGTTTAATTAATAACAGCGGCCACGAGCCGAAAGCCACCTGTAAACCGATTATGAATCTGCATCTCTACACAGATCTATATAGACTTTCTAACATTGATTCAGATTCCGTATTCCATCTCGGTCCGTATATTGAAAATTCCAGTGGTATTCCAAAAATAATTTGAGAAATTCCTTTCCGAGCTTGTTTTTCGCTTTTGAAAACGTAAATCAAAGGATGTCGCAAATGTACATTGGTGACGGTGACCATTTTCTAGATTTAGACGTGTAAAAATGTAAATGATTATAAATTATTTAAACAAAAAAAAACCTCTACACTCACAATCCCGCACTAGGATTTCCTAGTCGGGATTCCTGTGTCGTGGATACATTGGACACATACAAGACGAGTGCAAAAACATCCAGACCCAGAACAGAAACCTAAATGACTGCCTAGCCAGGAATCGAACCTTCAACCCTCGTGTCAGACCGGTATAGTAACCGCTGCGCCACGCTGATCGGCATATAAATAATTAACAGTAATACTTAAATACATTACAAATACGTGTAAAAAGAGAAAATCAATGCGTGCGCGCCTGAGCGCTTAGAGGCCGAGCGAATATGAAAGTACACTTGCTCGTAACTTAGCGATAATTGTTTATAGGTAGTTAATAGCATCAATTATTTTGCAGAAATGTATTGATGGTATGTATTACATACAGTAATAGCCCAGTGGTAAATATTCCGATCACTTCCACTGAGTGTCCGAGGTCCAAATCCCGCACGCACCTCTGATTCTTCGAAGTTGTGTGCGTTTTAAGAATTAATTATCACTTGTTTTAACGGTGAAGGAAAACATAGTGAGGAACATCTGGGAGTTCCTTGTGAAGTTCTCGAAGGTGTGTGAAGCGTACTAATCCGCACTTTGCCACCTTGGTGAGCTATGGCCAAACTCTTTTCATTCTGAGATAACACCCGTGCCCAGCAGTGGAACAATAATGGGACAATAACGATGATTATTTCAATAATATAGCACGCATAATGGGTAGATCACTAGCGGCTTCATGCGCGCTTCCGTGCCTTAGAGCATTAAGCTGTTGGTCCCGTTTGATATCATTAGAAGTTACTTGATAAACCTTATCAAAAACTAACGGAATATAAGGGAACATCGTACTCAGGTTGACCATAATTCCGTATCTTCATACACCCATCCGCGTTTCAGCTGCCTATAACTCTAGAGATCTCCCAGAGGCCAGTCCTGTGCTTTCTGAATCAGTGCCCCGTTATATTCTTTAGGACACCGGTCCACGTTGTCGGCGGGAGGGATCTGTGCTCCTTTCGCCGAGGCCCTTTCTAGGATGTGGCCTGTCCATTGCCACTTCAGTTTGTTAATTCTGAAAGCTATATCGGTAACCTTCGTTCGTCTACGAATTTTGTCGTTTAGGATTTTGTCGCGTAGAGAAATACCCAACATAGCCCTCCTCTCCAATACTGTGTAACTGTTGCAAGGCGTTATCGTTCTATATTAATCTATCCCCCTTCTTGGTACAAGCCTCTGCCCACAACTGGAGGGAGTGTGGAGACTATACCAGACTGCTCGCGGGTGGAGACGCCAGTTAATGGCGGAACCGCTATTGCTACCGCTATCTTGTCTATTAGTGCAGCATGGAGTTGATAGGTTCTGGTTTGAAGGATGTGGTAAGGCAGATTTACTTTTTTCAGGGTTTCCATAATGATCTTCAGGAGTATCCATGCATATGTGATCGACGTCGGGTAGGACTCCTGTTCTGTATGGATTTGACCACGGATCTCCACGTGCGTTAGTGACCGCTTCACAGCAGGTAGGCTGGATGCTTTGCCACTTCCATTACTAAAAAAATAGTCTCTTTAGTAAAATAACTAAGAAAATTCAACCTAAAATCAACCAAAATAATATCCTGGCATAAACCAAAAAGGTCACCTCGCTCCAACAAGATTAAACTAAGAAATAAAACATTTAAGCGCCGCAGTTACGGTTAAGTGTTCTTAACAACTCCGGTCTCTGATCGGACGAAATATGAATAAGAAAAGTTCAAACACGAAGTTCCCAACTATTCTATGAGCTTGCTGAAAATTTAGTGCAGAAGCTTTTTATCGCACTCCGGTAAAATTTTCGCCCCAACGATCCTGTTGAGATTACAAAATGGCATGTGTTATACAGCAGCTGGGAGAACTATCTTGTATATACCACCGCTGGTTGGACTAAGTTGAACGTCGTCGTTCCTCAGTTCCTTTGTACAAAGTTAATTTAAACTGTTCTTTATACACGTTCACGTGTACATAAAGTGTTAAATAAAGTAAATAAATAAAACTAGTCAAGCAAATGTTGGCGTAAGGCAAGCTAACCCTGAGTGTATGTTCAGTTCGTACTATAGTTTTTAGTTTCGATTTTAGTTTCAGTTCGAACTATAGTTCTGTCACCTACCATGAGTTCTTTACTGTAAAATAGTCGAATTTATTTTACTTTACAAATATTATCATTAATGTAAATCAGTGATAGCCTAGTGGTTAACATTCCTGTCTCTCATGCTGGGAGCCCGGGTTCAAATCCAGCACGCACCTCAGACTTTTTAAATTTATGTAAAGCTTTAACGGTGAAGGAATGCATCGTGAAGAAATTCATGTAAGAGTTCAATATAAAGTTCTCGATGGTGTGTGAAATCGACCAATCTACACTAGGCCGGCGTAGTGGACTACGGCCTAACCCTTCTCATTCTGAGCAGAGACCAGTGTCCAACAACAGACACTGATGGGTTGATGATGATATTGATGGATGTAATCGTAACGGAAGCAACCATAAAATGTTATTTATTTTGAAATAATAATAACTGAGCTTGTCTGAGTCGACATTACAGCATACATGAATCATCTTCATGATTCATAAAAAAAATAAAAATAGCCTGATAAAAAAAGGAAACATCTATTTTTTATGTTTGAAGAGTAGTAAATGAGCATGGAGGCTACCTAATGCTAAGTGGTCTCTGTACACCATTGGCACGTTCATCAAATCTCAAACAGGACTGAAGCTCTATCTATTGTACGTAGATACGTCACTCCTGAGGACTAAATGGTCGCGTCGCTGTCGCTGTATGTAGTGTACCCGACAAACATACCTTGCCAACCAATACACAAGAATTGC
>DWKL01000804.1:0-16752 GCA_018249415.1 Phareas burnsi | reverse complement strand
CATGTCTTGTACTGTAAAGTATTGGTTATTGGCACCTATGGATTATTATCGAGTTTACAAATCGCTATGTAACCATCTATTTTGAATTATATTTGGTCTTGTAATATAAAACAGTGTACAAAAAAATCATTATTGAGATTATCAGACACTAATTAGAGCTAAATCATTAAGATCATTTTGATGTCTTACATTTCAACAAAAATACTTACATTTTGTCAAATGATAAAAAAAAAACATAAATAAACTCAGTTGCAAGCTCACACATCGAGTTAAAATTCTCATGAAGTATTAAAAATGGCTACATATGTCAAATTGAATTTCAATAAAACAATATAAAAAATCTAAATATAAATAGTGTAAATAATTCAAGCGTAATTTTACAATATTATCGTAAATACATAAATTTATTACAAATTAGTTTCCAGTCCAATACAATAAGAAAAATGTAATTTTGACATACGATTATAAATTTTGTCTTTACACAAAATTTCTACAAATAAATAAGTTTTAATAAATAATTATTAGACAGAAAAATAAATTTAAGTTAAAAATTATAATGATTACACAAAAAATGACATGATGTATATATATTATGTGTATCGATCGTTCATAATTCATATAGACGTAGCAAATGTATAAAAACCTAAGGCATGTGGTTCTCAAAGCTTAAAGCACCTTTATCTAAAAAGCACTCAGATACAGTACTAATCTAGAAACATGTTGCCGCCGTGTTGCGTCGCAACATATTTTTTTACAATGGAAGTGGATAACGATTCCGTCCACCTGTCACCGTCACTACCGCGACACCTGTAAACGACTCCGATTAGGACCTGGGGTTCCCATGGTCACATAGTTGCTCTTGATTCGGAGGATTAAGTTGGAACGTTCCGAACGAACAAAAGTTGGTGGTGGTCGTTACCTAAGGACCTGAGTTAAGAAGTTATCTTCCAGATGGTCGGAGAAAACATAGCTCAGAAGCTCCCTAGGCAGCGGGCGGCCATATTTAGAAGACCGAAATAGTACATTCGAATCATTGTACGAGAACGGACAATGAGCTCCATCATCATGTACCCAATAAGTTTGGCATTTATTGAATATATTATTTTATCACTGAGTATTTTTATTATAAATATTATACCTTGTGAAGTGTTCGGTTGTTGTGTTACCACCATGCATCAATTCTCCATCAAGTGATTAATATTTACACTTTTCGAGATTTTCTGGCGCCAATGTACATAGGGCCGTAGTCACATAAAATGTTTTACTAAATTGAGCCGTATGTTAATTTATAATGTTAAATAAATTTATAATAGATAGAGGGTCACACTGTTGTGACAGATTGTAACAATTATTAGGGAGTCGAATTTATATGGGTGTTCAGTCTGGTAGGTACTTATATCTGATAGGTAAGCACGGAACAACCGGGGTCCCCTTCTCACGCCAATCCTTATTAGTTAGTACATGTAGTTACGGCCCAATGTATACTCGTTCCGTAGACAAAGTAATCAAATAGACTCATAATGTAAGACATACACTTTCTATCATCATCATCGACATCAAACTATCGCCTGGGAATCAATCCCCGGTTCGCATTCCGGAAGACCGGAATTCATATCAGGTTAGAATTGGCTGCGTTAAGCCGGATATCTACGACATGTAAAACTGTACAAGTTATTTTAAATCATCTTGTCATTTGTGTCGTATTGATGCGAATGGTGACATCGGTCGGACTTCTGACATCTATACGTTTTATGATCCGCTCGAGGTTTTCTAATGAGTACTTAACTACATTTTTTTTTTCTATCCCTCTGCTGTATACGGATTTCTCCCCACTACCATAGGAGGCCTGGGGCATACTCCACCATGTTGCTTCAACGCGGATTAGTGGAAATACAGTTAGTAGCATACCGTGTTGGCTGTTTTCAAACCATCCACAAGGCCTCTGACAAGTTTAACGACTGCAAGCGACCGGGACCGACAGATTAAAGTACTTTCCGAAGCACGGAAGCACGCATGAATTTATCCCTAAGCGGTCACCCATCCAATTTCGCGAGCCCGACGTCGCTTCACTTTAGAGATCGCGTACTATCTACGCAAGCCTTGGGGCTATGCACGCCTCATCTCCACATGATAAGTACCTGAGGACCCTAATATATAACCAACCGAACTTCTATTTGATTACTCCCTCTACGTCTCAGACTTTTAATACAAATGTTAATCATAAGAATGTTTTATAACTATATCTAAAAATATAATCACACATGCACATTTACTATCAAGCTAACATCAAACCTGAAATAAAGTTAAAATAATGGTCTAATACAAGCGAGGTAGTCGTAGAATAAATATTATGCATTTTTTATCGCATACAAGTAACAAACGAGACTACAGTCCATCTTGGGATGTCACTGCACCCCATGAAAAAACCCTTTTTCATAGGCGGCAATGATCCGGCAACCACACGCGGGGCAACTGAAATTGCTTCACGAGGGCCCGTTGAGGCGGCGGTTGAACCCCTCCCCCCAGTTGAACTGTAGTTATACCATCTACCTACATGATAATATTTATTCCACCACTCAACTACAAGGAATCTAAAACTAGGGAATTATAAAGTCAAGTGCACTAAACCACACAGCCTTAATTCTTCAGTACGGCGACATCATTGAACGTGAAGTTAGGATACAGACTTAAACTTAACTTAAATCCAAAAATAACTTTTCAACAATCCGCGACTTATATATGATGGTGACCGTTTAAGTAGTGGTGGTAATTATTATAATTGATCCACAAAAGTCAGGGACCAAATTGACAGTCGCTAAAGTGCTATCCATAAATTACAATACACGTTAAGGAGGGGGTCAACAAAGTGTGACATCGTGGGACAAGCGGGGAAGAGTCATAAGCTTTGTGACGTTACATGCGTGATTTTTATATGGCTAAACTAAACTTTCATTCCAACGAAAAATTCCAACTCTATCTACATTTTAATAAGGCTTAAATTTGTTTGTGGCACGTGGCGGCACAAGTTCACGCTAGTTGTGCCTGTCGCGCATCGCCGCCTTTGACATACGCTGAAATAATTTTGGAAATGCTGTTTTAATTTAATGATGTCTACATTTAAAATTGCAAAATATGTGACGTCACACTAGGGGAGAGGTCACAAACAAACATGTGTGACCAGTACGGGTTCCCCACGTCCAAAAATCATGAAATTCACGTGACGTAATTTATGGATGGCTCCTAATCTCCAAATAAGAGATATGGCTACAGAGATTTGGATAAGAAACATTAGGATCATTATAATAATTCGTTGTAGGATAATATATGTATGTACTACCGGCGGGTTATGGCCAAGTGCGGATTGGCCGACTTTGACGCCTTCGAGAACTTTTCAAAGAACTCTCAGATGCAAGGTTTGCTTATGTATAATTAATTTCCAATACTTACACAAACTTCGAAAAGAGGTGCGTACGGCATTCGAACCCCGGACACCCAGCTTGAGAGTCCGGAATCTTACCACTAGGCTATACTTGCTATAAAAATGTACACCACTATACATACCACCACTAGCTTTTGGCGAAATCCGGACCATCATATGTAGACCAAATATCAATTCGTCGATAAATCCATGTCATACACCTTGGTTGCAGATTTTTGCTTAATATTTTCATCCTTCAGGCTCATTTATACATGACATCACACTTTTAGAGGGAGGTTAACAAAGTGTGACATCGTGTAACATGGGGGGTCATGTTTCGTGACTTTAGAAATAATCAAACGTAATTAAACTTAAACTAAGAAGTCCCTTTGAAATACAATTTGATTAAAATACAAACTTAAAATGTGAGGGTATTCTCACAAACGGAACATGTATTACTCTCTGAACTCGTCCCTGTTAAGTTTGTAAAATTGTGACATTTATTCGTGTCGTGACGTAACGTGACATTTGACCTGTGACGTTTAAACTATCAAATTTTGTCACAAAATCAAGGGGGACCACGGAAATGTAACGATGTGTAACATGTTGTAGGTAGAGTTAATAAGTAGGTAGAGGTAAGCCACGCAACTTATAGACCCCCAACTGAATAAAATAGACTTATAGGTATCTACGTTTCTAAAGGATTTCCACAACAATTCCAACAGTGGACCATCAAACGTGTTTGTTTTTGATGGTGCCAGGCTTCCGTCTTCGAAATGTGCCCATCTGGCGCAGGATTTGGACGTTCTCGTCGTCCAGGTCGCGGTCCATCCCGCAGGTGCCAGGCACAGTGCCCCACAGCTTTAGCTTGGTCGGCAAATATATCAGCCCTAGTAGGGTTATTACTGGAAACGAAAATTTAAACTTTACAATGGGCCCGAGTAACGATATAACGGCGCTAGACAATAGATCTAGAACTGGGTAGGTAGGTGTGTAATAAGTGGTAAAACTACACACGACCGAGCTTCTTGTGTTTCGGTTGGAGAGGTGCAGTTGTCGGGTGCAGTTACACTTACAAACAAGGTGGCCGTCTTAGACCTTTCCAAATTCAATTATGTCTTACCACAAACATAGGTACAGACATTAAGTAACTACAGTAGAACTATTCGTCCGGGGTATTGCCACCCTCATTATCTGCCGTGAAGCAATTCTTTTCGATTGGAGAAGTACGGTTGCCGGGTACACCTACAGTGAAGTGACGATCTGAGTCCTCAGGAGCAGAAACGCTAAATGCGTACTACCTCAGACAGGGCTTTACAAAAAGATAAAATTAGAAAAATATTCAGTCGTCTCTACCTCTTCTGTCAATCGTACTTTTATCTATCAAGTCTAGCGCCGTACACCTTACATTATCATCAACTCTTTAATGTCCCACTGTTGGGAACGGGTCTCCTTAGAATGAAAAGGGTGAGGTCGTAATCCACCACGCTGGCCAAGTGCGCATTGGTAGTCATTACACACTTATAAGAACTTTACAAAGAACTCTCTGTCATGGAGGTTTCCTCACGACGTTTTCCTTCACCGTTAAAGCAAGTGGTAATTAATTTCTAATACGCTCATAACTTCGAATCAGAGGTGCGTCCGGGTTCAAACCCCGGACCCCATGTATTAGAAGTCCGAATCTCTAAAGATAAAATAAAAAATACTTAGTCGTCACTCCCTCTTTCATCTATCGTACTTCTATCAAATTTATCTATCTACACCTTAAAAAAAGATAAAATTAACATAATACTCACTGTTCAAGATACAAGGGAAAACAACATAAAAATTGAGGTTGGTCGATCGGAAGTAAAAAGCTTCGGTGAAGTACAGAACGATTGTCAACGTTAGCGACCAGTAGCCCATTGAGACCACCCTGGAACAGACACAATTTTTTTATGTTTGAAGAGTATCAAACGAGCGTGCAGGCCACCTGATATTAAGTGGTCACTGCAACCCATGGACATCCACATCTAACCTCGAACAATACTAAAGTTTTATCTGAGGTCATACGTAGATGCGTCACTGCTCCTGAGGACTAAGACGGTCTCCTGGCTGTAAGTGTAAGGTCTCCAACCGAAACATAAAAACTGCTTCACGGTGGATTACCACCACAATTAGCACATTGATATCATCATATCATTAACCCATTACTGTCCCACAGATGAGTACAGGCCTCTCAGAATAAAAGGTAGAGACTTTGACCAGGAGGAACCACCGCCGCCCCCACAATCCGGCGTGAAGCAGCCGTCCTCACAATCGGGCGTTAAACTTCTTGTGTTTCGGTTGGAAAGATGCGATTCCGGGTACACTTGCAACCGAGCTGACATATTTGTGCCTCTTCCGGACGCAATGAAAATGTTGGTACTTTTTAAAATTATATTTCGATAATTTACCAATAAAATATACAGAGATGGTTACGATCTACGAAAGGCGAGGGGCTGTGCGCATTTCTTTGTGCAATTTACAAAATAATGATTACTTGCTGTCGATTACGATGTTTTCTTTCACCCATGAATTTAGTGATATACGATAAATAATTTATTGATGAGCGGGGAAATTATTTTTGAGTTACAACATAAACTTAATTTAGTATCCGCTGTATTAATGCGTTAGTCCTAGTTAGTTCCTACTAAAATTCCACAAAATAAGTTGTGATACTTCCAATATAACTTCAACTTTTCTATCAAGTGGTGCTTCATAAATTTAACAACCCCAACGGCCTATATTCGGAGTATCGTCACGAGTGCCCATAGTTCCGGGTCAGCAGCGTCCGAAGTACCAACTACAATGAAGGACCCTCAACTTCACGTAGTCAAGATCAGTCTGGCATTCGGTTGCCGTTAAAATTAATTTGCATTTCTGGGGATTTATCGATGTATATAGTTCAGACAAATCAAATCGAATAATTTATTTGCAATAACATTAGTACAAACAAGATCTTGATATTATCAATTATTATTAATACTGTTATTTATTTACATATTTTTAAGGTTTGTGAAGTCTACCAATCCGCATTTGGCCAGGTGGACTATGCCCTGAACCTTCTCATTCTGAATGGAGACTCGTGCCCATTACTGGGACATTAATGAGTTGATGATGATGATGATCCTAGCGTGGGGCTATGGGTGTATAAAGCGTGGAGAAGTCGATTTAATTCCACATTAGTTGCGTTGATGATATTGTAACGGATATAATTAAATAATATCTTCAACGAGGTAATGTCGCCAGCGTTTTGGGAACACATCGAAAGGACACTTATTTGGATAAAGATTTTGTATTAATGTTTTCTTATAACAGTTTTTGAAGTGAAAACTTCTTTAGCATCGTTGTGATTTGAAAGTCGATGAAACGAAAAAGCGACAATAAAAAGAGACAGACACATAAATTCATAAGATTTAACGTGGGAGAAAATGAGATGGGAAGCATTATACAGTGTTTCTTATATTCGTGGTTCTCTTTGTGCTCTGCTTCGTAACCCCTCCACTCGTGTTTACCCTGGCATGCGAAAGTTTGCTTGGGTCTCAGCGTTGTACGTGTGTTAATACGTGTTTGTGCGCGCGTGCGTAGTACAAAGCTTGAGAAAAGGCATCACACAACCGTGGTGATTTGTATACGTGTACGTATTATACGTTTGTAGAGTTTTTTCATCATTTTTATAATAAAATTCTTCATCATTTTTATAATAAAATTCACTATTGCGAAGTGTTAACTTTGTAAATAATAGAGAAATAACAACAAAAGCAAACAATAATAAATATTCAAAACAAAAGATTAACATCAAGACTTAGATTGTATTCTTGTCTAGATACCGCTTGAACCTATGTCGACGTAAATAAAATGAAAATTATTTATGGCGAGAATGTAGTATACATACATGGTTTCAACCCTTTTTGTCCGACTGCTTCAATAGCAGTCGTCTTGTCGGAGGCCATGGGGGCCACTAACTCGTCTCCACAAATCCGCATTAAAGCAGCACAGTGGAGTATGCTCTAGGCCTTCTCCAGTAGTAAAGAGAGAGACGGACCCGGTATGACATGAAAAGGGTTGGTGTCAGCCATTTACATATATATTTATCTTTATGTTTGAAGAGTAGCAAACGAGCGTGCTGGCCACCTGATGTTAAACGGCCACTGCAACCCATAGACACCCGTAACTAACCTCAAAAACTGAAGTTCTGTCAGAGATCGTACTTAGATGCATCACTACTCCTGTGGACTAAGACAGCCGCCTATCTATATGTACCCGAAAACCGAGTCACAACTGCTTCATGGCGGGTTACGAGGGCGGCGGTGATAGTTCCCAGGACGAACTTTAGTTCTACCACCTATCAAAATATACTAACCTAGATGTACAGACATAAAAGTTACTCACGGTCTGTAATGTATATACAAGGTACAGTGTATGAGTGCTAATGCCTTCAAAACCGAGTACATTCCCAACATCCGGGATATTGTGAAGTCACCTGAAACAATAAGAAATACAATAAAATACAATACAAAACACTTGATTGCACGATAAATGAAAAACTAACATAAAGAAAATATCTATTTATCATAACGAAATCATTGTTATCATCATCAAATCTTTACTGTCTTGTCCTGTCCTGTAAATAACGTCATGAGGTCTATTTTTTCATTTTAATGTGACAAGTAGCAAACGAGCATACAGTCCATTTGATGTTAAGTGGTCACTGCAGGCCATGGACACCCATGTCTGACCTCAAATAGGATTGTAGTCCAATGATGCTAATTGCAATCAGAAGTAGTAAAGTAAAAGGGTTATTACTGCTGAGAAATAAGGTATTCACCTTGCTGGGCAACTACACCTCTCCAGTCGAAACCCAAGAATTGTTCCACAGCGGGTTATGAGGGTAGCATTTCTACAGGCAGGGCAAGGCAAGTTGACTCTACAACTATTAATCACCTTGATAATGCTCTGTTTTGGTACAAAACATGTGTTGGTGGTGGTATGTATGGTGGTGTATATTTTTTGTTATTGTTTTCTGCTTGTGCATGTGTTCTGTGTGGGAGAGAGTGCAGTGCACATTGCATGTCTTGGCAAAATGTATACCATCATACATATTGGTCGTAGATTATTGCGAAGTAGTTTTTTCCTAACTTTAAAACATGGATTTCTGCAAAGTAACAACCAATACTATTAACTGTCTAATTATTTAATACCACTAATTTTTAAAATCTAATCCCATTTTTGGCCATAACTTGAATAGTGATTTTGGTATGTAGTATAATGGCATAATAGTTTGGTATAATAGCATTATAGCTTAAGGATGGCAGTGTTGTTTGTACATTCTATATTAATTGGCTGTAACCCTTTATCTTTATAAAACTTCAATATTTCATTATTGGCTAGATATTGGATAATGTCATTTTAGCTTAAGAATAAAAGATCTACAGGCAGCAGAGTCCATTTAACATCAGGTCAGTAATGCTCGTTTGCTACTTCCTTTAAATAAAAAACACAATAAAAAAAATGTTCCAAAACAAAAAGTTTTTTACCCACCATCCATATGATCGGTGTCACCGTTGTTGTTCAAGAACGATCTACCTTCGATGTAAGAGCGCCCAGCGGTGCCCAGATCCATGAACGCAACAAAAGCTATCCAACCACGGAAAGCGTATAAAACTTTGTTTTGCACTGGCATTTTGCACTTAATTCCACCAAAATACACTTTAACACTCAATTCCCAGCTCCATATACCATATTCAACTGAATTTGAGCACAAAAACGAACCTAAAACTTGAATAAACAAATTGCAAAGTTTCCTAAAGAAATGTTCGCTAATCAAGATTAATTGAATTAAGCGGGAAAGTTTCCTACATCTAAACTAACGCGCGTATGTTCAAGCGTGCATCGCATTGCGGCATTTTACCTGCATTACATATTTTCATGTGAAATTATAATTAGATGTTAATATAGGTAAGGTGCCATCTCTATTTCGCAGGACTTGATATATTATTTGTCAATGTCATTGTCAATACTCCGTCATTGTCAACTTCTCAAAGTGACAGTTAGAATAGGAATTGCCATAGAATAGGCATTTTAACTTTGAGCTTTATTATCACAATTTGTCTTAATTGTTTTAAATACACATATTATTAGAGATTGTAAATACTAAAAAAATGCGAAAATTAACTGTAACAGTAACAAGGAAATAATAAATAAGTAGTATGAGTTTAGAAACTGTATGTTCTGTATGACATGCTCACATTCAAAGAGTATAATAATATATAGGATACTCACATTCATAATAAACATCATCTCTAAATGTAATTTAATAATGAGCTAAATAAAACCGTTTAATAATAACACAGAATGTATTCGTTACATGTATGAAAGGAAAATTTCAAAAAGTAGAAATATTATAATAATGGTTAAGAAAAATTCACATAAAAATTGGAATGTTTACTAAGATAATTGTGATAAGTGTGATGTTTTTCTTAGTTTAGCTTGTACGTAAAATATAGGATGTACGTATGGTATACAATATGTTTTATGACACTTTTACATCCTATTATTTACTCGATTCTCTTTCAACTCTGTTTATGATAAACAAATAACGGAGATTTACTTTCGGAAATGGTATATTTACGATCCCGAATTCAATTGTTCTTATATACAGCTAAACTTGTATTACACCAATGCAATATAAAAGTAATAATGAAAAACGTCTGTTTGTCAGCCGGTTTTTTTTAATCTTATTCTATCAATATTTGCTTAGCCATAATGATTAGGCGCACGTAACATAGTAGTTAGGCACGTGGGGAACAACTGATTGTTGTAGGTGCTGACTACTAAGTACTGATCATCTATTGTGTATTATTTAGTAGATATATGCTCCTTTTTAAACCAAATTTCTAAAAAAACCCAATCTCTTAGGGTAGAGATTGAGTGTTGTCAAGCGAATACAGTGCATGTAATGAGACTCTAGGTTTTCCCAAAAAACGCACCGGTGTTTGCTCTCTCATTATGTTTCTATGGCTCTTACCGAAATATATTGAGCTTCAGTCCCATTTCGTTTGGGCCATACTCAGAAGCGATAATTTGAGGCCACAACCAGTTGACCTCTTCTGGGGTTGCAAAAATAAATACGGTCAGAGTAGGGCGTTCAACCGCTCGTTATATTGCTTCTCCAGCTGACCTCTGCTAAAATATAGGATTTGGATTTTAGGTGTGGATAAAATCCTTGGTATGATTTAATATTATTATGTTTAATTTATGCAAGTGTTCATAATTTTAATGCTCCACTTTATTGCAATAGTTTCATAATTTATTCATCGGATAAACTCGGGAACTTTGACATTGAAGAGATTAATCTTGAGATTTTAAAATGATTTTCTCGTGACTGTTGCTTAATTTTCGTATAATAGAATAAATTTGAAGTAATTAAATTAAATTAAATTGTAAACCATTGAAAACCGTATAATCAATACCAATACCATCACTATCATCACGTTTTTATTAAGTATTTCGGGTTTTAACTCTGGAATTGCCAGATAAAAAATTGATACGCTATCCACCAGCGGCTGGTCACAAATACCTAAAAATATCGTCGCCATATTGGTATTGTCAAAAGATCGAGCTATCGGTGTGATAGAAAAGATGAATTTTCGATCTGCGCCGAGCGGATTACCTTAATTCGTGTGTTTGGATAAACAGTTGAGGGACTAGAGATTTGTTTAGATGTTTCGTTTGCTGTACGAGGTGTCTGATTCGGTTGGCAAATGATGTTTTCCATGGATAAGTGTGGTGCCTCGGAGACGGAGGCCGGTGGAGGGTCGCAGGCGGCGTCAGTGCCTTCGGACGAGGTTGCCTCCGCAGTGGCGGCTGTATCGGACGAGATAGGAGATATTTTGAAGGATGAGTTGGGGGACGCTGACCGAGCGGATCGCATCGGTGCAGACTTGGCGGACTTGAGCGCGGAACTAGGCCTCCTGGCCGGTCTTGCAGACGAGCCTCAACAGGACTATCCATCCCTCTTCGAGATCGCCGTAAGTATTAACCCAAAATGGCTGACTCTCACTCAGTGATTTGCCAATCGAACACGGTCTATGCACGATCGAAACGTCAAATACCGTATTTCTTACTGAAAATTATTACTTGACCATAACACGAAGAGATAAAACGATTCTGTGTTGTGATGTCTATTTCTTAATGACAGACGAAGCTGTGTTGTTAATTCATGCATGCATTGCAATCATCACAAATTATTTAATGTCAAGTTGAAATGCAATTAGGAATTTTACAACTGCTTATAACCATTTCGATAGAATTCATGAATCACAGGACTTTTTTGTAGGGCGCATTATAAACTATACTATAAACAATACAATGATGCTCTCATAGTTTAATGAAAACAAATAAGAAATTAGTAGAAGCACTTATAGCCTAGTGGTTAAGATTAGGGCTTCTCATGCTGGATGTCCGAGGTTCGAATCCTGCACGCATATCTGATTTTTAGCAGTAAAGGAAAACATTCTGAGGAAACCTGTGAGAGTTGAACAAGTGTAAAGTCTACCAATTTGTACTTGGCAAGCGTGGTAGACTATGACTATATCTTTCTCGTTCTAAGAGAATATCTTGACCCTGCAATGGGAAATTAATGCCCAACCCTTCTCATTCTGAGAGAATACCCATACCTTGCAGGGGAACATTAATGCCTAACCCTTCTCATTCTGAGGGGATACATGTACCCTGCAGTGGAACATTCATGCCGAACCCGTCTCATTTTGAGAGGATGCCCATGCCCTGCAATGGAACATTATTGCCTAATTTTTCTCATTCTGAGAGGATACCTGTACCCTGCAATTGAACATTCATGCCTAACCCTTCTCATTCTGAGAGGATATCTGTACCCTCCAATGGAACATTAATGGATTGCAGTTGCAGATTCTGATGGTATTTGTTTATTGCATAGAAGTAGCAATGGGGCAGCGGGTTGATGATGATGAAAAAAAAAGATAATAAAAACAGTATTTGAATGAATGTTTGCACTTATAATAGGTGTTCCTTCTCAATTGCAAAAACTGTTTGATTTGAATGGATATGATTATCATATGTGTGACCCACATATGGCTAAACACTTGCAGCTGATAGGTGATAGAACCATAGTTCCTTAGGAAAGCATTACTGCCGCCTTCATAATCCACGAAGCAGTTTTTGTTTCGGTCAGAGAAGTTTAGTTGTTAGGTACACTTTTAGCAAGGTGACCATTTCAGTCCTCAAGAGCAGAAACACAAAACCTCAGATAAAATTTCAGTCCTGTTTAATGTTAAATGTGGATGTCCATGAGCTGCAATGACGACTTAGCATCAGGTGACCTGCAAGCATGCTTGCTACTCTTCCGACATAAAAATACTACATATAAAAAGAAAACAAACACAAATTTCAGTTAATTGTCTGTCGACTTATTATAATTATTAAATAAAATATAACCTTAAAATGTATAGGTATATAGTTATTATAAATAACCTGACCTTGACTTTTCCTTTCTACTGCAGAAAATATTTACATTCTGCTATTTTAATTATGTATGGCAAACACAAATAGGCTGACAGTGTAACTATCTAGTTAATTGCTTTAAGGTTTAATGACATTAAAGTGATTAATTAAACATATACAAATTTTCATCATAATGCTCATCACACAATTTTGGTTCTCATTTTTAGTGCAGAATAAAAAGCATGATAGCTCAGTGATTACAATTCTGGCCTTTCATGCATTGTGTCCGGGTTAGCATCCCATATGCATCTCTAAATTTTTGAAGTTATGCATGTGTTATTAATGAATTATTACTTGTTTTAACAGTAAAGGAAAATATCATGAGGAAACCTGCCTGAGAATTCTCTGTAAAGTTTTTGAAGATGTGTGAAGCCTACTAATCTGCACTTGGCCAGTGTGGTGGAGCATGGCCTAACCCTTCTCGTTCTGTAAAGATACCAGCACCCAATTGTGGGACATTGATGGGTTGATAATGAATATTCATCATGATGATCTTCAGTTTTGTGTGAAGATAGATGTGAGTGTCTATGGGCTGCAATGACCTACTTAACGTGGGCTGCATGCTCGTTTGTTATTCTTTCATAAAACACTGGCCATAGTTGACTTTACACACCATTTTAATTTTTTCACCAAGATCACTGGAGCATGTCTCTACAGAAAATTTCCTCATGATGTTATTCTTAAAGATTGCTTAGAATAATGATAATTAGTTAGGACGATCACACAAGACTAAAATACGATACATATTTAAGATTTACAATATCTTAATGTAACTAAAATTATCATGTTTAATGTGGCCGAAATTTGGAAGGACTTTTTTGGGTTGATTACTATAAGGTGGATAGCATGTTTGATAGTTCTATGCTATAAAATAAACTTGATAAATGTGAATAATGATACGCTGTTAGTAATTTACTGGATGTTTCACCGCTTGCCCATTGCTTCAATGGTGGTTACTGGAGTTAAATCAGCATATTTCATCCAATAAAATTGTGAGAACCTAAAGATCTCTTCATGTATATTAATTTGATTAACGTAATGTTTTTTTTATATGAATATTCTATGTATTATACACATATTAACCTATATTATATTAAATATATTAAAATATTGTCCTATATACAATTAAAACAATGATAGTCCAAAAGATTTCTAGTTTTAGTCCCTAGTTTGACTGTATAAACATTATGTCAATTAATTCATTGAACTCTTTAACAGTGAAACAATTGTTATTTCACATTCTTGTTTTAATTAATTAACAGTTTTTTTTATATAGTATTAAAGTAACAAAAGTTCATGCAACGCCAATTTCATGCCAGCCTGTGTACAGATCGGGTTCATGTTGGTTCATCAGGTCCATTTCTTCTTCAGGTTCTATTTTAAAGATGTGTTTAGGATTAAAGTTACAAATGTTAAAACTTGGCCATTTTCGTATCAGGCTGTGTACAGATCAGATACATGTTAATTCATGGGGCCCATTTCTTTTTCAGGTTCTATTACTTATAAAGGTGTGTTACTATAGTGGTACAGAGAGTTCTTATACTAGTCTCAGTCCACAACCCTATAGTCATTACAACCAGTGTTATCGTAACTTACATCTTAAAAATGGTGGAACTCATCATGATTCACCACCACTACTACTATGTTACAATATTGTATTATATTTGTAATCTGAAAAATGCAAATAAATAAAAGAAAATAAATTTTGGAGTGACGCTAGTGCATTCTGATTTCGAAGCAGATATATTCCGATTAAAAATTTATTATCCCTTGCTAACATTACGTTAAAATGGTAGAGGTGGTTAAAATGGTGAAGGAAAAGATTTTGAGGAAACCTGCATACCTGAGAGTTCTTATAGTTATTGAAGGTGTATGAAATCAACCAATCTGCACTTTGCCAGCGTGGTGGACTATGGCCTAACCCTTCTCGTTCTGAGAGAAGACCCATGCCCAGCAGTGGAATTTTGATAGATCGATGATGATATCTGTTTTAATTGATTGACTTTAAGTGAAATTTTTATTGTATACGAGGTCAATAATAGATATTTCTTAAAGGTGTTTGATATATATTTTTTTATGTATGAAGAGTAGCAAATGATCTGAAGTTAAGTGGTCGCTGCGGCACAGGGGCGCCCATATCTAACCTCAAACAGGACTGATGCCTCATCTGAGGTCATACATAGATGCGTCAGTACTCCTGAGGATTAAGATCGTCGCCTCGCTTTAAGTGTCGAAGTTTGAGTCTCGACCGAACAGTACTTCCACCTTACAAATGCCACGTAATTGAATCTTATAAGAATATAATGTTGTGCAGTGATACTCGTACATCCATTAGACTGCATGTATTGTCTGCTGATTTCTGTATAAAATCGATTCCCTTTTCCTCAGATGGGCCACCCAGGCTCGGGGAGCGGGTCCTCGTCGTCCTCCTGGTCCGGAGGGCCGCCCCGGGTACGCCGCCCCTCGAGACCGCAGCGCTGTACCAGGCGGCGGCCAATCGCCAAAGGGAAGGAGGCGGTGTCCGCGAGCCACCGCGCCGGGCCCCAGAGTTCGCTCTACCGATCGGCCATGCAGAAGGTTTTGGGTCCCATACCCGGTCAGGTATTTAAATCTAGATAGTTCAGGTTTTTTTGGTTGTCGGATATAAACCAGCCACGTGTTTTATGTCGGGTTGTCTGCAGAACACTAGCTGATTTATGTAGTAGAACTATGGTTCGTCCAGTGTTGCTAAAAAAATTATTGTAAAAACAATACATAAAAAATGATAATAGAGCGGATATAGATAATTATAGACCAATTGCATTGATTCAAGTTTTATCAATAAAATTTGAAAGAGCTTCGCTCACAGTTGCTCTCATATCAAAGAGGATTGAATTAGAACACCTAGTTTTAGTATCTCTCCCTTACAAACATCCTCCAAAGCAGCGGCAAACAATAGGCATACACAATTTTTTGTTTAATTCTAAGTTATGTGCGGCCATCTTACGAGCTTTGCTTAAAACACCCTATAGTTGTTTTGTCGTATGTTTTTTTACTGGATGAATTGTTATCTGAGAGTGTGTAACATGTTCAATGTTTAGGTGGGTCGCCGTCGCGGCACCGCCGGTCGCCGCGCGGTCTCACTGCGTCTCCGTCGCGTGGAGGTCGTCTCCGAGATGTCGGATATCGGCGCCGAGTCGGACTCGTCCGACCAGTGGACCGAGCTGGAGGATGGCTGTAAGTAGCCCTATTATTTGTCTGTGTCCACAATGAAACAGCGGTAGCCTAGTGATAAGATTTCTTCAGCTCGCGCTGGATGTCCAGGTATGATTCCCAGGCAATTTTGTTCAAACTTGTGTACATATTAGAAATAAAGTTTTCTATGCTCATAGCCCCACATTAGGATTCCTTGTAGTGTGGGTGTCATGGACAGACACAAAGACGAGTACAAAACACCCAGACCCAGAGCAGAAATATAAATTTAATTGAAATGAATTATCATTTACTTTAAAAGGAAAAAATAGTAAGGATACTTTCATGACTGATAAATTTTCTGGAAGATGTCAAAAGTGTGTGTAATATACCAATCTGCTCTTGGCCAGCATAGTGGACTGTGACCTAACCGTTTTTATTGTGATAGGAGACTTATGTCCAGCAGCAGTATAGTAATGATCAACCCATTATGAGAGGTATAGTGATGATCTTTTGCAAACATGACATGTATATTTAGATTTATCATTAATTTTATGTAATAAGCAACTTAAACAAAATGTGCATGCCAAACTATGGTTATT
>DWKL01000803.1:0-16761 GCA_018249415.1 Phareas burnsi | reverse complement strand
TCTTATTCAAATTAACAGATGAGGATATGACAGAATCAATCCAAAATTTAGCTTCTCCTTAACTAATAAAGCTATAAGCTGCATAGTACTTTCTATGAATCGTTCTATATATCATTATATATCATAAAACAATTGCTATTATATCTTAATATTCCAAAAAGACACGTTTTTTTAATAATGACTTGCATTTCTAGTTTACCACTGTTGCCCAAACAACAAGAATCTGGAAAGACATATTTACAATTGGATTCCCCACACAACTCAATGTCCACATATCCACATATCCTTTCGTGTGAAAGTCCTATTAAAATCAATAGAGGAGATTGCAAGATTTTCCAATATAAATAGACAAGTTTCTGCAACTACAAAGCTTTGTGGACTGTCTAACTGGGTAATTATTATAATAGTAATAATAATAAATTATTACTTAGTTCATAACCCCCTCTCCACTATTTATCCCCCAATTGTCCTTTGTTCCAAATAGGCACACGACAATGGACATCAACCCCAGAAATGGGAGAAAAGTTTAACCTGAAATATAATAAATAATAATACATACCCGCTTCCTGGTGGTCGAAAATCTCTCACATACTTGTCTCCACGCTTGCTGTAACTTGGATTAATGAGTGTCTGAAAACTGGAAATTAAAATTGTTAAACATTTTAATATGTAATACAATATGAAAAGTTAAATACAGAAATGAATTCATCATCATCAACGGCCCATTAATGTCCCACATTCCCAATGTCACATGCTGGGCACGGGTCTCCTCTCAGAATGAGAAAGGTTAGGCCATAGTCCATCACACTGGCCAAGTGCAGATTAGTAGACATCATACACCTTCAAGAACTTTGCAAAGAACTCTCGGATGTGTAGGTTTCCTCACAATGTTTTGCAATACTGATGATTACTTTCTAATATGCACATAACTTCGAAAAATTGCACGTAGGATTCGAACCATGGCCACTCAGCTTGAGAGGCCGGAATCTTAACCACTAGGCTATCACTGCTCTCAGAAATGAATCAGAGATGAATCAGAAATGAATTACTCATCGAAAATTAATTTACCTAACTACCAAACCTAGACTGAGGTATGTAGAGGACTAAACTGAAATACTCCTAACTCAATGCTTCACCTCTAGATTGTATCTTATAAAACAGATGTATATATTTAAAAAAAATTAAATTAAATATAAGACTAAGAGTAATTTATATCTTAATCACTAATTAAGTATCTGCGCGGCAGTGCAAGATCTATTTTTGTGGAACTTAGACCTTGATGCCATATACCTAAAGAGAGTGAGCACACTCTTTTTGCTCTTAAAAATGATGGAACATGTAAACACTTCACTAATTGTGTCAATAACATATAGTTCCTTAAGTTACTTGGGGATTATCTCCTGATTAGTGATCACCCCATTGATCTTGACACCAAAAAAATTGTGCTCACCATTAGAAAAAGCAACAGTAGTCCTAAGAATTGACACGTCATATGAGATGCAATGAAAGGGTCACCTGGAGAATCAGGCCAAGGTGACTTCAAAAAGCTAGGTACACTGGACTTTGTAGTACTTCATTACAAAGCAGCTGGTCTGCTATTATGGCTCAGACAAGGCCCCATATGGGGTACTTGTCTCTCCTATAGGCATAACCTAACTTAACCTAACCTAATCCATTTGAATCTTTTACAGTGCAAATCTACAATGACCCAATGACCACAACTGGCTTAAACCCTTATCTCTCTAGTTTATTCTGGAATAGAATTCAATATTTTTCGAATGTATGAGAGTATTATTTTTGCTGTCGGCAGGCCACCAGTATTCGATCGGCGGGCCGCATGCGGCCCGCTTACCGCTGTCTGTGCATCCATGCTCTACATGGTCTAAAAGCTATAACTGTAGCATACAATAATGAACATTTGCATCTTTATTTAACTGAGTATCATGTGACAAAATAGTCATTAATAAAACATGATAGTAATTAAGAAATAAACAGGTAATTAATTTGAGTAGAAATGGAGATGATGGATATGATGATATTGATGGACACTATCAAGGTTTGAGTATTTTTCAGATGAACCAGGAAAACAGACCAGTTGCTAAGTGTATATAAAATGTCTATTAATTTACTTGCGATACTCAGATTAGGAAATATAGTACCTTATTACTATCATTATCTGTTTACGTACACTCTATTTATGTCAATATCACATTTTTTATAAAGTTTATTATAAAATTACAACAATGGTATATTGACAATATACCATTGTTGAAATTTTATAACAATTTATTCAATCAAAATTTTATTTTTACTATCTACAGAATTAATTCACTTACAGCAAATAGAAAAAGTTAAAGATGGCCCACAGCCAGCCAGTGATTGAAAATGGGGCGCGTTCCACCACAGTTCCATCTGAAATAAAAAAATTAATGATTATGAATAAATAAATAATCAAATCGAAATATTCGAAATAATTATTTCTAGAACGTCCTGGAAATGAACTGATTAGCGTAGAGGAAATCATGACCTCATTCGCTTTAGAGATAAAAAAAAATCTTCAAAAATAGTTTTATCTCAATGTGAATACTGACGTGGCCAAAGAACAAATAAACTTTACAGTAATTTAAATAGTAAAGTATAATCCATGTACCTTGAGTCACGTAAACCATAGTAAATTAATAGCGGCCGTTCCTTATTAGTTTAATTCTTGTTTAAGTCTCCACAACAAAGTCAATAAAACAAAAACAAGACAATCTCTGAGAATTGAGATATATTATGATTCAATTGTAATAGAAGTTTTTTGACAATGACAGTTAACTTGACGTACTACTAGAACCAAAGAGAATATAACCACTACCATGACAAGAACATGGGATCCATACATCTCTTCAATCAGAATGAGTACAAAATACAATAAGTCTAAATTATGTTTGACATGTAACTAAAAAAAACGGTCTTTAGATTATGGGTTGGATATTTATAACATTTTAAATTGTTAAATCTAATATGTCATAAATTCATCTGAAATTCTTCCGATAATCCAATCAGATAATAATTATTGTTAAATAATTTTATCGTGGCTGTAATTGAGGGCGTCTGTGTATCTTTCATTTCACGTATCCTAAAACTTTATCAACACATAAAGGTTAAATGGGGAGTTTTTTTGGATCTTAAAGGCTTTTTCGACGGTTTACTCAGACTCAAAGAAGTAAATTTGTCTCAAAATGCCAATATTATCTTAAAACAGCAAAGCTTTAAGAATACCTTACCAAAACATATAACAGTAGTATTACATACCAACCTCACTGTTAAGCGAAGTATATGACTATCGGTTATTGCAGAGTCTTAGCGGCTGTTTCCTTGATGACCCAAAGATACTGGCCTTAAGTCCTCTTGCAGGAGCAATGGTTGATCATGTAAGGGCAAAATTGATGCTGGAGCTGTGACGACACCAACATAGCTAGCGTATCGTTTGTATGTCATAAATAAATGGGGATCTTACTTATTGTCTATCTCCACAAAAACCGGCCCCAGAAATAAAAAACGATATCATTCACTATCTCATAACATAAAGCACATTTTTTTATCAAAACTATTAAGTACAAAACAATAACTAAACTATAAAATTATAAAATATGATAAAATAACATTTTTTTAAAATTACTAACTAAAAAACGTATCCAAATTGTTGCCCCTAGGAAGAGTTCCCAGAACGCTAAATAGCTAGGCTAATTTTCTGCCCGTACTAAGAGCCAGCTTTCTAATTCGTTGACTCTATCAAACGTTTTTTTATCTATATTATCCATTTGTCTAATATTTTTATTATCTGTTAAATTCTTTGTCATATGTCAATTTTCTTTTGTCTCAAATCTTGTATCAAACCTTTTTATTTTCCACAACAATGTAGCCGGTTAAATTACAATAAAATATGAAGAAAATTAAAGAAATCATGACCAGTTCGACTGCATCAAAGTACACATTTACAATATAATGAATCTCAAGTGCATCAAATTAGTAACATTCGACGCCACTAACACGTTGCTTAAATTTCGGGTACCTCCATGGCAGTATTACGCAATCGTAGCTCGGGAACATGGCTTCCAGGGTACAGAGAATGATATAAAAAATTGCCTACTGGACAGTTACAAGGTAATGTTAAAAAGATATCCCAATTTTGGAAAAAAAACAATATCATGGGAAAAATGGTGGACCCAGATAGTCAAAATGACGTTTGAAGGGCATCTACCAGTTAACGCTAACATTGATGGCATTGCAGTAAAATTAATTGATGAATACAAAACAACAAAATGTTGGTGCAAAGCTGAAGGCAGTGAGCGGTTGATTAATTTGTTGCAGAAGTTTGGAGTATGTCTAGGAGTCATTTCTAATTTTGATCCCCGTCTGCACGATATTTTGTATAACATAAAACTTGATAAAGAGTTTCAGTTTGTAATAACTTCATATGAGAGTGGCTTCAGCAAACCTAGTAAAGAAATATTTGAATATGCTATCAAAAAGAGTGGTAAAGATTTAAAGCCATCTGAATGCCTTCATATTGGAGACGATATAGAGAATGATTATGACGGTGCTAGGAATGCTGGATGGCATGCTGTGATTGTCTCTGGGGATGTCAAAACTGAGAACCCACCAGCTATGGATCATGTGTTCACAAATTTAGATGAATTAAGTTTAGCTATAGAGAAAAATACATTAAAAGTTTAGAATATATTTATTTACATTTCTCATATCTATATATGTATTCAGATAAATGTTGATGAATAATATCACTTCCTCAAGAACTCCTATATAGAAGTTTTAACAAATTTTAATATTGTTACTCTTCAGCCAAAGTAGTATCGAATATGAAATGACATTGTACTTTACTTTAATTATGAATTTCATAGTTTTACATAGTATTATTATTCTTTGTTTTTTTAACCATTATCTACTGTGTGATTTACTTTATAGTGTTGTAAAATGTAACTTTTATTGTATGTTGTTTTTGTTCTATTTAGTAAAATAAAGGTTTTTAATTCATCAATAAAATTCCACTTTGTTATCATTGTTTTTTTATAAGTTACCCCTTAAATTTATGAAGTTAGCTATTTCGGAGGCAATATATTAAATTGTGCCATATATACTGTGTATTAATTATACTTCACCAAGCTTAAGGTGTAGTCTTGCTAAACCGGAAGTAAACTGAAAAAACATAAAATATAAATTAACATGGTGTCTCATGCTGTAATATAGCTTCTATATAGCATAGAAGCAGACCGTGCAGTCCATCCGATGATAAATTATCAATGCCTATTATAGACAAATACAATCTACTCTAAATAATATTGAAAACCTAGGTGAGGTTCATCGCAGATATGTTCCAGGCCCAAGGATCAAGTTACAATGCTTTGTGTATTTGAATTTTTCCAAAAATATTCCTAAAACCAGAGCACAGTAATTTTATGTTGATGTTACCTCCGGGAATCACAACCATAACGTGTTCCACAACCTTAAATAAAATAAAAAATAAATGGTACAAAAAATTAATATTTTTTTCACATTTGTTGTGTTTGTAAGTTCAACAAAAGTCTAGTGTTCCAGGAACAAATTCAAGGCATGCACCGCTGATTTTACAAAGTTAAAGTTAGTGAAAGTTATGTGTTAGGAATTAATTATTGTTTGTTTTAACAGTCAAGGAAAACAACATGGGGAAACCTATATGTAAGTTTTCCATGAAGTTCTCGAAGGTGCATTGAATCTGCTATCAGTCTGCACTTGGACATACAGCATGGTTGACTATGGCCTTGCCCTTCTCATTGTGAGAGGTGACCTATGATTATTATTGATCGAATTTTGAAGAAATAGGAAGGATGCGACGTGTAATACGTAATAAATAAATAGTTACAAAAACATAAATGTCAATAATATATTATGTGACCAGAGACATCAAGCATTTAAATGTAGTAGATTCCCTATGAATTTTACCCAAAATATATTATGGTTTTGATTTTAGGGCTCGTGTTTAGATCGAGTTCGATTTTTTTATTATAAAATAGACAAACCCCAATCATTATAATCTTTATAATGTATTCCAATACTAGGATGGTCTATTTCATACAAAAAATGTACATATAAATTCCACGTGGAAGAACATATTACAAAAAAGCGCGAATTTTTAAATTATTTATGCGCTTGTTGAATTGCGCACACATGGGTCATGTACCTTTAATAATTTACGTAATTACATATTACATAAATACATTCATTTCCATATTATTACTAGGGTTTTACTTTGTGTGCGAAAATTTTAAGCACATATTGGATGTAGCCACAGATAAGACCAGTCCATCTATAAAGCCCTTATACTTTTAAGGTGTTTCCTGTCCTGACGTAAATATAAGTAAATGCATATCTTTAAATTCGTTGTTGCATATCTGCTATTACCATTAGAGTAACATTATTTATTTCTTTTTCAAAAATTTTTTGAACTATTAATTTCGCACCATTTTTACTAATAGTTGTACTGTAATTCAATAAATGAAATGGACCCTACTTTTTAAATTTGTAATAAGAAAATAACGCAATATTCTTAAATAAATCGGGATAAGATACTTAATATGAAAATAATTTTAAAATATTGTACACTATAAAATCTTCTGTAAATAGTGCTGTTTAATTTAGCCTTAGTAATTACTTAAAAATTACATGTTTTTTCAAGATTTTGTTTATATTTTACATGGCATAATATAAAATAATACTTTGCACAATAAAATAGTTTGCATACTATTATTTTTATTTTCAATTCTCATTATATTCGGTATCTGGCAACACACAAATTGCTGCGCGTCCATGTCAAGAAAGTGAATTTTGATCTGTGTAATTCGGGATCAATATAAATTAAAAATGCGAAATCCTCACACAAAGTAGTGTAAATTGTGTTCACGATATAAAACACTAAAAAATAACTAGAGATATCTTTGTTAAAGTACATTAGTTTGAGTGTTAAATAAGTAAAAGTGGTCAATAAGAGTACACTGCAGTGAAGAGAAATGACGGGGCCGTCCTTTATCCTCGACAAAGTGAAGTGCGAGCTCTAAGCTGCAGCGACTAATGAACTTTTTCACCATTATGTAGTGAAATTAGTGTGGATTTGTGTGTTTTTCAACGATTAGTGTCGTATTTAGGGACTTAGTGTTATGCCGTCGAGATGATGTGGTTTTGTGCAGCGGTGGTGGCCGCGTTGATAGCTTTCCCGAGCGTGCGGGGAGAACAAGTGCTGCTACTCGACACGACCACCGAAGCGACTTTAAGCTGGACGCGATTTCCGTACGGTCCCCAAGCTAGTACGCCGGGATGGCTTGAAGAATCTTATACTAACTTCGAAAAACAGATCAATTGGCGCTCATATGTCGTCTGCGATGTGGCTCATCATAATGTCAATAACTGGCTTTGGACACCATTTATCGAGCGCCGTAACGCTAATCGAATTTACATCGAGATCAAGTTCACAATTCGTGACTGCTCCCTTTTTCCAGGAAATGCACTGAGCTGTAAGGAAACCTTCAGTTTATTGTATTATGAGTTCGATGTGGCGACTCGCGAACAACCGCCCTGGGAGCCTGAGAGTTACAAACTAGTGGGTCGAATTGCTGCTGGGGAGGGAAGATTCAACACTAATTCGGAGGTTCATATCAACACTGAAGTAAAGAGTATTGCAGTTACAAAGAGAGGTGTGTACTTTGCATTTAGAGACCAGGGAGCATGTATCTCCATCTTGGCTGTAAAAGTTTACTACATAACATGTCCAGAGATAACTGTGAACTTCGCAAGATTTCCAGCAACTCCTACAGGCAGGGAGGTTACTGTCATAGAGCAGGCAAATGGGACATGTGTTGAAAATGCAGAAACTGCTCCAGGCGAGGCTGCCCCTGTTTATCTATGCAAGGGTGATGGAAAGTGGACATTACCTAGTGGCTCTTGTAAGTGCCGTGCTGGTTTTGAACCTGATCACAGTAACCAAATTTGCAATGAATGTGCCCCTGGTAAATTTAAATCTCATACAGGTGATGATCTTTGCATTCCATGCCCAGATTATTCAGAATCTACAGCATATGCAGCTGCTGAATGTAAATGTGTTCCAGGTTTCTTTAGGGCAAAGAAAGACCCTAAAAATATACCTTGTACTCAACCACCATCAGCTCCTGATAATCTCACAGTCACATTTGCTGACCAATTTTCAATATCTCTTGCTTGGCAACCTCCACACAAAACAGGAGGACGTAGTGATGTAACATACAAAATCCACTGCATTAATTGCGGTCCCCATGTAGAATATAGACCAGCAGCGAGTGGTCTTAACTCAACTAGAGTAACTGTAATGGGACTGGATCCAGTAACAGAATATAAGTTTCAAGTGTTTGCTTCAAATGGAGTCACGGAACTAACAGGAGAACCTCCTAAAAAGATAGAAATAACAGCTGTAACTGAGGCATCAGTTGTTAGTGTAGTATCTAAATTGAGGATCCTTAACGTAGAAAGCGATAAATTGTCTCTCACCTGGAATCCTCCACCCATTGATTTGAGTGATCCAGATGACACCATTGAAAGTTATGAAGTGAAATGTTTCCCGAAAGATAATTTAGAAAAGGGTACAAATACAACTCTTAAAATAACAAAAGAACCTCATGTAACAATCATAGGTCTAAAAAGAGATACTGAATATGGTATTAGAGTAAGAGCAAAAATGAAAAGAGGTTGGGGAGAATTTAGTGGAATTGTATATGCTCGTACTGGATCTGTACTTGAAACAACCTTTGTCGGTGAAGAAGAGGGTGCCCAGGTTCGTTTAGTTGCAGGGGTTATGGTTGCGGTTGTTGTTCTTTCTGTAGTTGCAATAATTGCTACTGTTCTATTCTTGCGCTCACGATCTGATGATGAATGTGATAAGAAGCAGCCAAGTGATTGCAATGCTCTTAATTATCGTAATGGTGAAGTATATACTGGCCCAGAAAGACCCACAAAGACAAGTAGCAATGCCACTACACCATTATTTGCTGGAACAGGATCTAGAACATATATTGATCCGCACACATATGAAGACCCTAATCAAGCAGTCAGAGAGTTTGCCCGTGAAATAGATGCTTCATGTATTACAATAGAAGCTATAATCGGGGGTGGGGAATTTGGTGATGTGTGCCGAGGCAAACTTAAACTACCGGCTAGCTGTGGTCAAGAGATCGATGTTGCCATAAAAACTCTTAAACCTGGATCTACTGAGAGAGCTAGACGTGATTTTCTGGCCGAAGCATCCATAATGGGTCAATTTGAACATCCCAATGTAATATTTTTGCAAGGGGTTGTTACTAAATGTAATCCAATAATGATTATTACAGAGTTCATGGAGAATGGTTCATTAGATACCTTCTTGCGTGCCAATGATGGTAAATTTCGCGTTTTACAATTAGTTGGCATGTTACGCGGAATCGCAACTGGTATGCAATATCTTTCCGAAATGAATTATATACACCGTGACCTCGCCGCGCGTAATGTACTTGTTAATTCACAGCTTGTATGCAAAATTGCTGATTTCGGCTTATCTCGAGAAATTGAGTCTACAGCCGATGGAGCCTACACGACTCGCGGCGGAAAAATACCCGTTCGATGGACTGCCCCTGAAGCAATTGCATTCAGAAAATTTACATCAGCTAGTGACGTCTGGTCTATGGGTATTGTTTGCTGGGAAGTAATGAGTTTTGGTGAACGTCCTTATTGGAACTGGTCTAATCAAGATGTGATTAAGTCAATAGAAAAAGGCTATCGCCTTCCGGCACCAATGGATTGTCCAGAGGCAGTGTACCAGCTCATGTTAGATTGCTGGCAAAAAGAACGTACCCACCGACCCACATTTGCCAGTATTGTCAAGACTCTTGATAAACTGATTCGTTGCCCAGACACATTAAGAAAGATAGCACAGAATCGCTCTGCTGATCCACTTGCTGGAGACACGCCTGATTTGATTCAATTCTCCTCTGTTGAGGAATGGTTAGAGTGCATCAAAATGTCACGTTATATTGAGAAATTCAGGGCTGCTGATATTACAGATATGGATGCAGTGGTTGATCTCACTGTTCATCAATTGGCAGCTCTAGGTGTCACACTTGTTGGGCATCAGAAGAAAATAATGAATAGCGTGCAAAGTATGCGTGCTCAGATTCGTGTCAGTGGCCCTTATGGTTTTCTTGTTTAAAATATAAGATTGTGCTGTGTATGGGAATGAGAACTTAAAGGTTGACCAAAAAGTGTATGTTGGTCTCCCACAATGACGTGATTTAAATGCAATGGTTTACATTATGAAATTAAAGCATTTTGTATATTTTTCTAAAAATGAACTGTCATAGACTTAGCCATAGGATTAATGACAGAGATATCTTTTCATAGATATTAAGGAAAATTATCAAGTATGCTGATTATATATACATTTTTTTTATTTTTTGTATTGTTATACTCGTTATTAATATGGCAACTTATGCGACAAGAAAATTGGGATAATGTGTAATTAATACCCAGTCTTAGTATCGGAAATCCACCTATAAAAACAAACCTGGTTAGAAAACTGAGCTTTATTAACTACCGTCTTTAGGTATGTACAACGAAATTAAAGCCATAAATTACTTTAAATGATTATTGAAAAGGAACATTGTCTTTGAAATTTAAGTGATGTTTTATAATTTAGTTCCTTGCTAGCCAGTGTTAGTACTGTTCATATAACACTATATTATCTATGACTGAAATTTTTATTGTGATTTTTTTATCGATAAAATTAATTTAGAACTCTGTGTGTCCATATTTCAGTATTTTGCATAAAAGTCTGATATGAAATCGTAATTTAAGGATATCCTTACGTAAACTTTTTATAAGTACTTTTTAAGTAAGGGTTGATATTGAATCAAGAAATTCATAATGCTTTTTAATAAAGAATAGAGCAGTTAAAGTGCGAAGGGATTTTTTTTTAATAAAATAATATAAAATACATCACAAATATCGATAATCATAACTTTATCCAATAAATTTTGTTATTAATCCGTCTCAACATAAAAACATTCCGAACAGCAATCATTTTTATCTTATAAAATAAAGTGTAGGTAGCTAAATTTTCTGTAATAATTTTGGTGTAATTATGTTTAAAATGTTAGGTTTATAAAAAGTTACATAGGTTTTTAATACTCATGCTTTTTGCCAGTTACATTTATTTTATAATATGTTATATCAAAGACACAATTTAGAGTGTTCAATACAATACTATTGTGATGAAACAAAGTACTTAATATACTTGCCGCAACCACGCATTTATTTTTTAAGTGATTTTTGTTGCATGTACATAAGGCTGAATGAAATTAATTTTAGTTTTAATTACATTATTGTACTTTGTCGTCATACTCACGGATATACGCGCGAATAGATTTTGATCTACACTTGTTAATGTCACGTAATCTGTTTTACAACAATATGATAGCATTAAGTCATACAGTGTGCTACTATATTAAAATATATCTTTTAATGATATACTTCTACAATTATATTCATTGTGTAGTAAATTCACGAAACCCACACAATTAATAAGTGTGGCTAACGTCAAAAAGATTACATCAGTAAAAATACTGTTAGTATCACATGTAAAAGCTTTGATTCACATACCTGCTCATAATATAACATGGAGCCAGTTTTTAGGAATGAGAGACAGATTAGTCTTTGAGTGGAAAGTTGAAAACTTTTTGTGGCTGCCGAGTTTCAAGTAGCGTAGTAGTGAATGAAGACTGGAATAGACCACATGCTTAAGAAAATCACAAACTATTGTATCTTTGAAAGTTACTGCAGGCAAACTTGATGTCGCCAGAGATAAAAAATCAACAGTAGACAGGCGAGCGCTCGGAAAATGAAGCTCTGGTTTTAGTAATGTCCAAGTAGGAACAAACTGCAATATTATTTTTTAGATTGCTCCATAAAGCGGCTAAAAAAGAAATATGAATCTGAATAATTTTATTGTAAGCTCGTTTCTTTTATTCTGTATTCATACAATAATTTAAAAAATCATTACAATTTAAATTGATACGTAAAATATCATAACATAACAAAGCTTACAATATAAAAACGACATCCACATGCCTCGCTGTCTCCGCTTTCGGGATGAGTCACAGACTCACAGTAATTGTTTCCGTTCTGATTTACTTCCGCGAGTCGCATTTTTCGAGCGTCACTCGTCTTTTTTTTTTGGTTTTTTTAACGAGTGAAGCACAAAGTCTGCTCGGATCGTATGTGTTTTTTGAGGTACTTTTATTCTCTTACTGGCGAACAATTTAGACATAGTCGAGTATGTTATACTGCCAATATAGTTATAGGTGCTTCGCTTATTATTCGCAGCTTGTGATGTGAGTGGTTACACAACCACATGTGATCTGTGAAGCTATGCGACTATTTGCTAAATTTGTATTGAAATTAAGAAAAGCAAAGCGATATACATATTATATTTCAAAAGTCGTTCGCATATTAAATTTAAGCTATTGGCTTATTCATTGTAACATAAGATTCGATTGGCATGAAAATACATATGTACTTACATTCATACAACACGCATTAGTATGTATATTTTATTGTTTATATAACTGATGAATGCAACATTAAATTTAAAACAAGGAATATGACAAAAACAAGTCGTACTCAGCGACGTCGCGGATGCCGCCGACATAGATCGCGTCATTTCGAAGAGTACCTACATAAAAAAGTGAATGTAATTTAATACAAATTCTAGCGCATAGAATATGCGCCGGTGCGGCTTTTGCGGCAAGCAAATGCTCGATACGTCGGGCGGTGGTTTTAGTGCGGTTTCAGCTTAAAAGACAATACCGACAAAATTATTGACTGGAACACACCTACTTATGTTTCCTTGATGTAAATGTAAATAGAAAAATTTGGGAGTTTTTTCATTGATGTCGTGTTTGATTTCGTGATAGCATTGTCGAGTTTGACTATTATTCGATGTTTTTATTTTAATCTCCAATAGGTCATTATGAATAAAGAAGTTTGCTGACGCGAAGTTAAAGGAATGTCCAATGTTTCATTTATAAATTATGATTTGTTTAAACCAACAGCAATTGTTCGCTACAAACTTTTTTATCGGCTAACTTCTGGTTTCATATGTTCACCTACCCATATTAAAAGATATACTTAGTACCATAATCATAACGTTTATTAAATCAAATTTTGTAAACCATCGTCCAATTACCTAATCACTGTCAATTGTATCTTCCCTAATTTGCTTTCTATTTTATGCTGTGCGTCATATTGCATTTTTTTATTATTATATTATATTCAATTTTAAATATGTGCAAGCATTGCTAGTTCATTGATTTGAAGCAAGATGTGAAGTAAAGAACGTATGAAAATATAAAGTAACTTTCGTGCGAAATTTAATACGAAAGGAAGGCATGCGAAAAGATCTCCCTAATTAGATTCGAGTATGACACTCTGCACTGACGGTGAAGACTGTCATGTGAGGTCTAGCGCATACACGACCTTTATTAAGCTTACAGATAGTTAACCGCAAGTCGGTAACTATAACGTAATTAATTTGCGTTACAATTAATGCTCTTATTGTCGAAGGTTCTGCATGTTGACAGCCCAGATTACGTTTCCTAATTAAACTTGCTTGTCCACGCGTCCCGTGTATCAGCGCCTTTGATAGTTGATAATGATGCAGACCATTGCATTGTCCACTGTTAATTGGATTTAAACGTAGTACGCCAGATTTGATTTCGTGTCACGTACGGGCACGTTTCTAATTACATGTCCGTTATAACGCGATATACAGAGATCGCGAGTACTCGAATCATATAATTGTTATGATAGTTATAAATATTATTGTGTCAATTTTCATAATATTTATAACATTTGCAATTATTTTCTACCGAATGAGGAGTAATAAGAGCGCTATAATATTAGGACTTGTAATTTCATAACACGGTGCATTTTACCACCGACATACGCACGACAATTACTAAACTTTTTAGACAAGTAAAATGTTATAGTATTGATAACTTCAAGCAATATAATCAATAAATGTAATTAATTACCGTATTGCCCGATTGTTTTTGTTATTGGTATCTTGTTATTCCATAATATATATTGTATGTGTATACACAGTATTACTCTTGCTTCGTCGTGAGCTAGCCATGTTAATCAATATAATAAAATTTGCATCGAAACGCAGATCTCATTTGTAACTCGGTTATATTTCAGTAAACATTATCAGACAACCAGGTGTGAACAGCTTTACATTGATGTCGTGTTTAATTTGTGATTTTAAGTACTATTATAATTAAGTATATGTGGCAAAATAATTTTTTCGGAATTTAGAGTCTTCCCTTAAAATTTTCTCTCTGACTTGCCTCATGTTAGTATTCTGTTAGTCTCAAATTATTTATTTAAAATTATATACTTTGATATTGTATCTATACGTTTGTTATATCGAACTACTTAGCTGGTCAGACGGCCTTTGGTACTATCGAGTCAGAAAGAAAAGATTGCATGTTTAACTTTGTATTTAGACTTTTATTAACATTCTTAATTAGCTTAGTAGTTCATTAAAGTCGTACTCGAATAATTTGCATTTTAATGTCTGTAGAAATATGACATAGCATACAATTAAGACCAACAAATCTGATGTCTGACATGATTCACAAAGGAACATGCACGCATGTTGTATAAACGAAAGCAATATTGAAACACCAAAATGTTCACATTTCACGTTAGCAGTAATGGATATATATAATATTATGTATACATATATGTATAAGTATATTGAGAGGTCAAAACATTATTTATGACCTTTTTTATTTTTTAAAAATTAGCTAGAATGAATTGAAAAAAGATTTTTGATACATTGGACCTAGAGAAAAGTGTAAGATAGATATAAAAGAATTAATGTCCAGTAATCTGAAATAATGATCTAGGGTAGTGCCACTTTGAAGTTTTTTCTTTGGAACATACGTAGAATTCATGTAAATCGATTAGTATTTTGTGTAGTTTTATTGCGAGTTGATGTCTTTTCGCTGAAGTTTTGTGGTTGATAATGTAGCTAGGTGTCGATTCATTCAAGAGCTTATTCTTTCGCTATCGATTCTATACTTTTTATTGCCTTTATTGTATAGAGTGGAAGTAATAATAAATTTAATGTTGTATATTGTGTCTCCGATAATAATCAATGCGCCTAAAGCAATAATTACGCCTCACTTAGACGATTTTAAGTCATCTTGATCGTAAAAGAATTAAAGTTATTTACCTTCACAAATATAGTCGCGACTTTCCTCATCGGCCAGCCTTACCTGTACTTTTTTTATGTTAATATTGATAATTTTTCCGTACTACTTTCATTTTATAGACTGACATATACAAAAAATAATGTTTATTAAAAGAAACCTATTCTTAAAATATGTATTACAATCAAATTGGATTATTGTGGCAATGAAAGCAATTTACTAACAAGGGGTTGTGATCCATGGTATTTAAATTGCTTCTTTAGTTGAATTCACTTTAATTACAAAGTTTTTTTTTTATTTTCCCAATAATATTGCGACATGCCTATTATTTATTGAGATAAGCGGTAAGAAGGTCGATGACAATTTTGTATGCTTCTAATTTTAAGATGGATTTACATTATGTTAGAAAAATTGTGTTTGTATATATGGAGAAAAAAATCACACGATCAATACAAGTTATAATGCGGACCGATGCGGAGAGTATAGCAAATTTACAACACATGTGATATGTCGAGATTTAGAGCCATATTCTTAAATAAATATTTAGTCTTAACATTGCTTATGCAAAGTTGAAGTAGGACTATTTATCGTTTATACTGAAGACAATGGAATAGTTGAACCGTAGTAACACCAATCATAGCCTAATTAACTGTAATTCATAGAACGATCTTAGATTTATTTATAAGATTTTTATATTATAGTTTGCAGGAGCGTATATTTTTGCCATGTCAGGGACAACACTTGTTGACTTTGTAACCGATGAAGAGAATACATTGAAAGTAATAGTTAATTTGAATAAGATTGATACGTTCTTGTGGTTTGAAGAAGTCCCTTGAGACAGTTACGATTTTATTAAACGCTCCTGCAGATAGTATACAGACGTTATAGAGTAAAACTTAGGCAGTTTTAAAGTTTTAAAATCGGTTTAGATAAAACGATAAAAGTGTAAGCTTGGCTATAATTTATGTAATAAACTATTGATATATAATATTGCAGTGTTTTTATTTTACTATCCTGTCAGGTTCTTATCCAAATGTGCAGTGCATTCACAAGATGCATATAGTGAGTTAAAGTTACTAATATGGAAGATTAAAGGAGTCCTTATTTTTCTCTATGAGAATATTTCAGCATGCTATTAATTAAATAGATGCTTATGAAAAACAAAAACCTGCGTGGCACAATGGTTAACATACTGAACTGTCGTGCAGGGTTCCAGGATCAAACGGCGATGAGGCAGAAACCAGAATAATGAACAAGATAGATACAGAGCGTATTGTATCCACTCTATTAGTCTGTTTGCTCTAAATTTGTCTTTGTCCCTCAAACTCATAACAGCGTCGTGGAGCTGTGAGCATAGGTGTTATATAATAAACAAAAAAAAATATAAAATAATAATTATTATAACAATAATTTAAACATAAGAAATTTAAACAACCATCACATAGTTTTCTGT
>DWKL01000802.1:0-16765 GCA_018249415.1 Phareas burnsi | reverse complement strand
GTGCATGCAGTCTAAACTTTCTTTCGTATTCAAATCATCGTAAACGAGCGTCCATGCCACCTGATGGTAAGTGATCACTGCTGCCCATGGACACCCACATCTTTGCTTAAATAGGACTAAGTCCTATCTGAGCTCCTACGCAAATGCGTTACTACTGAGAATTAAGACGGTCGCCTCACTTGTATACCCGACAACAACGGTGGTAAGTGGTCACTGCTACCATGGACATCTATTATCGACCACAAAGAGGGCTGAAGTCCCACTTGAATCCTGCTCCCTTGAAAACTAACTTAAAGGGTCCCGTGTAATTGTTACTTAGTTATCTCCCTTAGAAAATCCTTGAAACTAGAACACGACCCCATGTAACTGTCGGTAACAGACCCCATGTGCTTTTAACTGTCGGTAACATTGGTGGTGCTTCCGGAAACGCTTACCATGAAGAGTACTACCACTTTCAAACAAAGCACACAATAGCTGCCTCTTCGTTGAAGATTACGATAGAATTAAGCTCAACAATTAATTAATCCACTAGTCCAATAGATTACAAGAAAGAACTGCATGAAACATTATTTGTATTATATTAAGTACGATATGAACTAAAAAAGAAACATAAGTCATCATCATCATCATTATTTACCCATTACTGACCCCTCTGCTGGGCATAAGTCCCCTCTCATAATCAGAAAGGGTAGGTCATATTCCACCACGCTATCCAAATGCGAATCGGTAAACTTCAAACAGCATTTGATAACTTTATGAAAATGCTTTCAAGTAGGTTTCCTGTTGTAGTTGTTGTAGGTTTCCTCGCGATGTTTTTCTTCACCTATATACAAATGATACTTAATTTCTAATAGGTAAATTATCTTTGAAAAATCTGGGATCCGTACCTGGGATTCAAACCCCGAACGCCCAATAAGCGAGGCCGAAATCTAATCACTAGTATATCACTGGCACTGCTGGGACATAAACCATACAACCAACTATAAACCAACCAACATAAATTAATAAAACAACCATAAATTAATAAAATAACAAAGGGCTCAAAGCTCAAAGCTCTGCTCTGAGTATAATATACTTTAATCCCGCGTTTAGCTAGCAGCAACTTTAAGAAACAAAATTAAGTTTTGGTCCGTCGTCCCAAGTACTGGGATCACAATTAATCTTCGCGCTTAGTCACGAGTAGTCGCAGCTTTATATTTAAACTTCCTTGGGGTTACATACATTACTAAGTACGCCTAAATCTCTCTTGATTAATTACTAAAACATAAAACTCTACGGCCTACAACAAAACTGTGTTAATAAATTACACATCATAAGAGTTTCAAGCACATTCCAAAAAGTGTGTTCGTAACAAACTGAAGTATTGAAGTAGAGGCTAAATTGTTCGCTAAATTGCTTAAATATTCATGATGACTCCTATCAGATTCCTCTTACTCGACATAATTACATGACAATATAACATTTTACATAAAAAGTATGGATAAAACGCAGCTACTTGGCTCGAGTTTCCATAGAAACCCACTCACGACAAACATTAATGTTATCTTAACATCTAAATCACTGTGATATTTGTTCTCTGGTATTTCTAATTTGAAACTAATACCAAAATTCAAGTAAGTGGCCTAAGTTTGAAGTAGACTTCTCTCCGCCAATACAACGACCCAGAAACAAATATAGGCAGGTACGTGTTCAACAACTTTATAATGAGGTTTTAATGAGAAATCATAAAAAACAATTAGTTGGATATACGAAAAAATTCAATAAAAAAAGAAAAGGACGCTAGGAATTTTTACTAAATCTTTTATGAATCCTAATAAAAAATGGAGATTCTAATATATAACCAATCGTACTTTATCAACCCTTTCCATGCATAGTCATATGAAGAGGAAAGGCTCAAAATGGAATAGGATTGATCGCACACATCACCCGGGTCAAACGTTTATTTCCTACGAAATCCAATTCAAGTATTACGACGTAGCGCCAATTTTCACGTCTTCATCGAATTCGTAAGTAGTACCCAGTAATCAGAATACGATTGCCATAACAGTAGCGACATCTGTATATAATTTTGAGATTTGGTACTAACGACATCTAGTGTACATTTGCCGGAATACTGAAAACGTAACTCGACAACAAACTGGAGGTTTACCATTATACAAAGTAGTATGTGCGAATGATAAGAGAGTACGCGACAATGATTTTAACTTTTCGATTTCAATTACACTGCAATGTATACAGTTACCTTAACGCTCAACAGAGGGTATTGTCCACAGGTCAGTAAACCTGTTACATTAAAATGATTCTACTTGCGAAATGGTCAAAAGAAGATTGACAATATTACGATCCATATGGACCATTCCTGACAATAAATTAACACACACACAGTAAAATATATAGTATCACGTTTATATATAATTACATTTTTGTGAACTTATTGGCTGCCGCAACCTGGCTGCTTCATGAAATCTCTATCTAGATCTCATTGTTATCTATGCGTAAGATTATGTAAATAACCTATTTTGATATATTACTTATTACTAGAGGTTAAATCACTAAAATGTTATGTAATAAATACTTACTATAATTAATTTAGACTTTTATTATAGGAAATTGTTTCCGAATGGCTTTATTCATTGCACATCTAAAAAAATAGAGTAAAAGACTTTTAATTGAAATAGAAACTAAAATACATTGACTTTATATACATATTATAATATTTAAAACTACACTTAATGTATATTATAATATTAAAAAAAAACTTTTACGCAATTGTGTAATCTTATTGTTATTTCATTTACATGTTTTATTCATTTACATTTTTTTTTTATTATTTATTAGGTAGATATTAAAGAAAAATAATAAACAGGTATCTTTTCGAAATTTCGAAATCTTCAATAAAACGCAGTAACGTAGCAAGTACAGTAATATGATTATTGAGTTTGTTAAGTTGAAATCGGAACTTATCTTTTTAATAAACAAATTATATACATCTACGTTATATTGATCCATTATTTTATGATAGGCAGTAAGCTTTTTCTGTGAAAAAAGCTGCTACCCTTAATATTTATGTACATGAATAATTACCACAAGCGCTGGAATATATGTTATGTTTATTTATCCTTATAATATTTATGCTAATAATTAAATAGCCATACATCAAATTATTTATAGTGTTATGGAATATAAACTTGGTAAGGTCTCCAAAATTCAAGATCAAAGCTGTATGAAAATCAATGAAGTTTGGCAACACGAGAATTGTCGCACGTAATTCAGCAAGTTTAGCGCTTTTTCATATCGGTAGCGTTCAAATTATCACTCTATTCTACACCACTGAAAACATTTCCTATGTTTTAGTGTCAATTAATGATTCGGATGTAAATTACAAGTTATTCGACATTAGAACACTATTAACTTTTTTTGATTTAATAACGTGATAACCTATGTAATTAAGCTGCCTCATTTTCACAGACCAGGGCTCAAGGTACAACGCAACACTGGTTTTTCAAAGTTATGCATATTAAAAATGTGTTAATATATGTATATACTATTGTGTATGAGTGTAGAAAACGTTTGTAGCGGTAGAGGGTATGATTTAACTTGAATTAGTGAGGATGAGGGTAATTTCACTGGACGTGTTGTCGATACCGAAGATGGAGAAGAGGCTAACAGTAAGAGGATTCGGAGATGCAAAGTGTGACTCGCTATTAAGTTCGCTGCTTAGTAGTTACTATAATCGTTAATTAAAATAACTTCAAAGTGAACAATGTTTTTCTTAACATCCGTAACACTTGCCGCCGCGGTGATGAAAAACAAGTTAATTAATATTTTTCAATGGGTGAGAATTATACTGAACCATATTTGGCTACCTTGGTAGAAAAAATGCCATAGTCAATGACCTTTTTTTCTCATCCCATGAAAAGACCTTAAAATATCACCAAAGTTAATGATGACAATGATGACGATGACAATTTTTTATGAGTATTTTTTATATTATGTAGCAAACGAGCATGCAGTCCACCTAATTTTAAATGACCACTGTCATCCATGAACATCTGTAATCAAACCAGAATAGGACCGAAATCCTTCGCAAACTTTGCCATCAATACATTGCTATCTCTGAGAACTGAGATAGAAGGCATCAAAAAAGTTGACCTCAATTACCTCGTCCTTTAAACCAGAACACAGCAACGCTATACTGCTGCTAGAAAATAGAAATAAATGCGGCGACAGTCTACCGCTTTTCTATATGTCTTATTTTGACCATTTCAGTATATACCCCATTAATCGCTGTAAGCGCTTGACGATATGACTGCTAGGCTGTGACCACAGCGCCATCGCATCAGTAATATTCAGGCGTACAGCGGACTCAGTTGTATGACTACGCTGTGAGCCTCGCATAATGGGATTATTTGGTAGCAGTATTCGCTTCCTTAACTAGTGCTCTGAGTTACAAATATAGGTAAGTTTAACTGCCTGCTAGATATTTATTAAGTTGTAGTATTTCAGATAGTATCCCTGCAAAGTAAGATCCTGAATAAAATATCATCTTATCATTTAATATTTCAAAATAATAGATTTCACACCCGAAATATCGTTTTACATCTCCCTACAATTCTATAATTCACATAACATTGAAATATGAATTTTTAAATTTTTTGGATTTGACCATTTATACTTTTTTATATTTTTATGCGTTATTTTGTAATTGGATAAGTGTTTTTTAGATAACAGGTTTAATAAAGGACTTGATGAATTATAATTATAAATTATATTATTAAAATTATAATTATAAGCGCGTAATACTGTTCAATTTAATGTTTACTAGAGTAAACTAATTTGTATTTACTCAAACAATCAGATGTAGAGATGAATTTATCATAGACGTGTTTAATATTTATACACTACTTACACAGCTATTTACAAAGACCAACAATTAATACTGTTGAAAAATACATTGTCTGACATTCGCTTGTTGATAAAAGTTCGACGGTCGTTATCCTAAACTCTTCCGTGCTGCGTAATTTGTTATCAAATGAGGCGCAACTGCAATATAAATTTAACGAAAACAATAAAAATAAACGCAATCTAACTCTAATCGCTCATTAACATTTCCTGTGTACTATAAACACTTAAACATATAAAGACCCAGACCCAGAACAAATCTAAATTAAACGTTTATGATAACTGCCTGAAAGGAGATCGAATCCGGATTCCTCTGCATGATAGTCCCGTATCTAGTTATTATTCTATCTTCAAAAACTGTGTCAATCTTCCATTGATAGGACCTACATAGAATTGTATGTACTGCGCATGCGCGGGAACTTGCCATATAGCCTTGAATAGAGAATTCTTTCGACCAGCCGAAGGATCGTATGGGATTGCGGCTATGAGATTACATAAGACTCCTCCCATAAGTTTAACGAAAGTTGTGTCTAATGTACTTGTGTACTTTCCTAAGTTATTTTATTAGTTAGCCATACTGCTTGGCGGGACATACGTTTTTATTAAAGTACCGTCTATATATGCATTGTAATTGTACCATGAAAAGTGATAGTCTAATGGTTAAGATTTCAGCCTCTCACGCTGAGTGCCTCTGATTTTTATAAATTATGAGCGTACTATAATTTAATTATCACTTACTTAAAAGGTGAAGAAAAGATCATGAGGAAACCTACTCATCTGAGAATTTTAGGTAAAGTTCTCGAAGGTGTGTAAGTCTACCAATCCGCATTTGGCCAGCAGGGTGGACTATGACCTAGCCCTTCTCATTCTGAGAGGAGGCCCATGTCCTGCAGTGGGCATTAATGGATTGATGATAATGATAATGATAATGATGACCATAATGAGTAAAAAACTACTCGGTTTTCCATCGGTGTGGTGTAGTTTGCATCACAATCTCATGAAGATTATGTGCACTAACTTAATCCTTTGGCGCAGCAACCCAAAGAGAATCGTGGCCTCCGACATTAAAGTTTGTCACTAGGCCCCATGCTGTACAGTTTCTCGCCAGTTATTTGTTTAACAGACTGTATGTCCTAGTTATCTTTTTATTTGTGTAAGGGAAACAGCAAACGGGCATTTGAAGCGCTTGATATAAAAATACTGCAACCCTTATTTATATGCCTCTACTGGGCACGGATCTCTTCACATAACTGGTGAAAGTCTGGATCATACTCCATCACGCTGCTCCACTGTGGGTTAGTGGCGCATCGTTGTTACATAGAAAAAAATGATTGATTGATTATAATGTTGTTAGATTATAATGAAAACTAGATTGTCCACGCAGTCGGACCGCGAAGAGTACAACCATCTTTGAAGACCCGCATGACGGAGCGGTTACCATATCGGTCTGACGAGCAAAGGGTTCCAGGTTCGATTTCCGGTCGGGCACCTCTAAATTATAAATTTAGATTCTTATTTTGGGTTTATGTCTTTGTATGAATCCATTTGGGGTTATGTCTTTGTATGAATCCATGGCACCTACGACAGATAATTCTAATATGCGGCCAATGGCGAGTGTAGAAAGCGGACCTTCAAATTTATCTAATATCTAATATCTAAAAGATCAAATATAAAATTTCATCATCACTAGTATCATATAATTTGGTTCAGAACTTCATCAACTTCAATCAAAATCGATTCAAAACTGGCACATATACACATACAAACCGGTTGGCTAATTCTAGATAGGAAAAATAATTTCAAAGCGCGAATCGACCCGCGGCCTGTTCAGATCGTAACCGATCTACCAAACTAGTCAAAGTCGTGCGCGTTTGGAAGTCGGATGGGTGTTCGTAAGTGGCTAAATTCATACGCATTTCCATGGTTTGGAAGACACGTTAAGCTGTCGATTTCGATTGTTATCATTGGACAATCGTTAAACACTGTCGGAAATCTTATGCGCAGTACAGTTCAGTTCTACACGTACGACATGGATTGTCCGCTAACCCGTATCCTCCTCCACTAATCCCCATTAGAGCAGCATGGTGGAGAATGCTTGAAGATTTCGCCAGTTGCGAGGATAGACATGCATCTAGCAGTAGAACATACAATCTTTGCAGACAAGTAGCGGTGATGCAATCCATTTGAACATATGTGATCACTACTGTGTCCTGAGAACTGAGATCAACTCATGTAAAAATACAATTCTTAACTTTGATTAATTAAAATTTCTAATAGACAACAGAATGATCTTGGCGTCTACTAAAAATAAACGGTCGGACCATGGAGTCAATGATAGTTAAACTGCTGATTTATAAAGATAACTGGGTAATATCTAAATCACTAATACAAACGCAAGATCTGTGGGAAGCTACGCCACCTGAAGTGCTCCATCAACTGTGACGGCTGTTAACTAATAATATCGGAGACTACCAGCCGTTTACTTTGAACCATAGATTATAAAGCAATAGTGACATTCATAAAACAAAACTACAAATGATGAACAGTGATACGGAAACAGTTGCGGGCATTAAAAGAAACCTTCGAAGTGAAAATCTACTTACCCTCGTACCTCACACATGCAACGAAGATTATGTTTCTTGGACAATAGTATGCATTTGTAAAAAGTGAAATTTCTTCACACTGGTGTGTTAAAGGTGTGGAAACCTTTTGTATTCGTCTATGGCGGCACCTCTGCATGTGTTCTAGAGTGGTGTCCATCTGAAGAAAAAAGAATAACCAAGAAACGAGACAAAAAAAATGGCTGTGCCTAAATATAGATTGTGTAATATAGCTAAATATTTCATAGGAGTTTGTATTTAGTTCTACAATAAAATAATAGACCATATCAGAAATATCTCTGAAAAAAGATTGAACAAGTCAGTAAATAAACGCATTAATTAGAAAATAAGAACGTGCGAAATGCTTCAGATCCGCTTTTATTAGTATAAGTTACTTATAAATACTTGTTTTATTGAAAGGTTTGTATTATGAAGTTTCTCTCACCGCTTTTTCTCCAAAAACAAAATACCTTTTGAAGCGGTGGTAGTTTATTAAAGATCAAAAAGAATTCGGTATAGAATCCTACTTTGCATAAAAATATATTCGATTCGATTTTGGATGAGTTTGTTACACTGCTGGACACTGGATTCTTTGAAATGAGGTGGGTATGAAGGAGGAGGATAATGGGGATGGAGGGTGGGGGGCGGATCATATTATTTTCTTGAGAAAATTCGGCATAAGACTCCTGTAACATTCGATGTACCAGGTAACTTCAGAGCACGATTCCCTATTACGGGCTTAGTTTTTGCAATGTCCTTGCGTGAACCGCTACAATCGACTATTGATTTTATGCGATGTATATGCAACACCCACAGCTTGTTTGTATTGTACGCACGCTATAAATATTTATAAAGGCTGCTTTGAAACTACAATTTATCCTTTGAGCTGGAAGTTAATAATATATCAGCAGCTTTTCTTCTAGCCCAGTGTTTTTCAACGCGTGGGTCGCGCCCCCTAGGCGTGTTTACTAGGTAAGTTTATACTAAAATATCCCTAGTTAGAAATAGTGTAGGTTGATTGAGGCGATACATCGGGAAAAGTTTTAAAATTCTATACAAATTGGCGATACTCCGCGGTTCGTTTCGCTTGTCCAGTGTGATAGATGCAGAATGCCCGTTTCTGAAGCAATCCCGCTGTGTTGTGGCTTGTCATAATAGACATACAAAGAACTTACCTTCAAATCCAGCGATGCATTAATAGTCACTTTTGTGTTGCAAAAAATCATAAGTGACTGTGACCACTTATCACTTATCCCGCGCGCCCTCTCGCTAGATGTAGTTGTAAACAATAATAAAGGCAAATAAAGGCGTCAGACTATCATGAATATATGAGTATGACTTTATTGCTCGATATTATTTAAAGTAAACAATTGTCGTGTCTAACGTGTCGTGTGTGTTTGCTAACAGTCAAACCAATATTGTTTAATGTGATATGATTTATAAAGTGATAAAACACAAGCCTATTAGAATAAGCTGGTAATTAATTCCATATTCATCATCAACCTATTACTATCTCACTTCTGGGTACAAATCTCCTCTTAGAATGTAGAAGATTACCTTAGCCAAGGTTCACCGCACAGGCCAAGTGCCAGTTAGTTTACATCATCATCATCAACTCATTAATGTTCCACTGCTGGGCGCGGGTCTCCTCTCAGACTGAGAAGGGTCAAGCCATAGTCCACCAGGCTGACCAATTGCGGATTAGTAGACTTCACACACCTTCGAAAACTTTACTGAGAACTCTCAAATCTGTAAGTTTCTCACCGTTAAAGCAAGTAATAATTAATTTCTAATACGCCCATCACTTCGAAAATCGGAGGTGCGTGCGGAGTTCGATCCCGGGACCCCCAGTATGAGAGGCCGGAATCTCGTCATTTGACTATCAATGCGAAAAAACCTTTCCATATTACGTTACCAATAACTATTATTGCTTATCTTCCGTTTCTTTACTGTTAAGTTATAATTTTTACTCATAAATATAAAGTGTGGACGCTTCACATAAATTAACTGCACACGACAAACGGAACTTCGGTTTTGTTTGGGGTTGGATGTGAGTGTCTATAGGTTGCGGTGACCACTTAACAGCAGGTGGCCTGCATGCTCGTTTGCTACTCTACAAACATAAAAAAAAAGTTATTTACGTATTAGAAACATATTTCTCTTGCTTTTACAGTGAAGGAAAACATCGTGAGGAAATCTGCACACCTGAGAGTTCTCTGTGAACTTTTCGAAGGTGTGTGAGGTCTATCAATCCGCACTTAGCCAGCGTAGTGCACTATGGCCTTACCCTTTTCATTCTGAGAGGAGACCCGTACCCAGCAGTGGGATATTAATGGGTTGATGATGATGATAATGATATCTAAGAGATTCTTGATCAGTTTCAAATTAAACTATGTTGATTAAGCATGGTTCACATCCATCACTTTTCATCACTGTTGAAATTAGTATTACTTAAAATTACTATTCTATTACTATAAATATTATTATACAAATTAAAAACTAAGCAGTGTGTCTGAAGCAATAAAAGCGCTTAAAGATCAACGACGATTAAAACGTGTTAATTTATGATAATCACTGAAAGCTGGAAATGTTTATAAATTTACTATAAGTCAAGTATTGTGGTGAAAATTATACAAACGTTGACAAATGAACGAATGTAATTGTATTCTATAAGCAGGAAGTTGACATTAAGTCTTTTGAAAGTCGACGCTATACAATTCGTCTTATTTATCGTCTCAACAAAAAGTGTAAACTTGTGTAAAGATTTCTAACTAAATGCCCGTAAAGCTGCTTGTATGTTGTTTAGCGTCTCTATTCCATCTTTGTTCCAACAAATAGAAGGTGCGTATGTCACTGCGCTTGTCTCATTAACGCGCCTACTGTAACTCGTAAACAAAATAGCTTTAACGTACAAGTTGTGTTGCGATTTTAGTGCGACTTTGCGACTTTTTGGTCTGGCGTGTATTGTACCCTGCCGTTCATGTTTAAAGAATAAGAAAATAAATATAAAACAATTTATAAAAAAAATTGTATATTTATTTTCTTATACTCTAGCTCCGCAAGAGAGAATAAGATTCCTTATATTGTGTATGCTGGACACATACAAAGGCGATAACTCAAACACTCAGACTCGGAACACAAATCTAAATTCGTCCTTTAGACGTCTGCGTGGCGAAGGAAGACGGAATCGCCTGGGTGTCAGATCGTCAATGACAGTAAATAGTATTTTACAGACGACTTTACCCGCGTTCTTGAAATTGTACAAATTCCACATCATCATTATCCTATTATTGTCTCATTTCTGGGCACGGGTCTCCTCTCCTTATATCATAGACAGTGGGATTACAAATTATATTCTGTAACTTCAGAGACTTTGATTTTCCATTTATCCGTCTATTCGATGAACGAAGTATTTTGTTACGTACATAAATATTTAGTGATCAATTAACTGAGTCAAAATTGGTAATTAAAATATTTAAATATTTGTTATAATTACTAAAGTGCCTGTAAACACTGGGTCACATTTTTATGGTCGAATACACACGTAAGGTCTACGCACTGGTTCAAATGGACCTATTCCTTTTTGTAGATGTTCATTCATTGACATCAAGAAGACAAGCTTACTCGTCACCCCATTTCAACTTTTTTAGGTTTATATATGTCAAAGAAACAAGTATGCAGCCCATCTAATGTTGCAAGGCCACTGCCACTCAAGGATTTGTTTGACCGCCTCCAAATGTGGTCCGACACATGTTTTATCAGAGGTCTTTTTCTGCTGCTAAGGCAGTCCTTAAGAACAGCAAGTTGGAGTGTTAAATATTTAAAATAAAAGTGACCGTTTTTGAACATAGATGGTGGTAATAAAAAGGTTTATTTATTTTTTATGTTTAAACAGTAGCAAAGGTGCGTACACACTGACGTTAGGTAGTTACTGCAGTCCATGAACATCCACTAAACTTAAATTGGACTAAAGCTCTATATGAGTCGTATACAGATGCGCACTACTTCTGACGACTGAGATGGTCGTTTCGCTTGTAAGTGTCGGGTACACAAGCACGCCTCTCCATTTTACATCATAGACACAATCACGGATAACATAGTTACAACAGACAATAAAAAAAATGACAGTTAAATACTTAACTATCGCTATATGATGAAGGGATTTTGATACCTTAACTTATTACTCAATCTAGAACATAGTACACCGATTACACCGATACTTTAAGATAAAAATAGGGACGGCAGTGGGTTCATAATTTCGTAATAGTGGATTCATAATAGAACCTCGACGCGGTCTGACACGAAAAATCGGAGGCAAATTAAAAGGCGACTAAAAATCGCAAGACTGTTACATAAGCATTGTTTTAGTGTATTTCTCCGGCAAATGTGATCGAGTTCGTAGCGGCGTACGCTCATTTATATGCCTTGTTTGCGAGACAGGTGTCTAATCAGCTATATCGGGGCGAATATCAATTGGGTTTCTGTGAGTTATTGTGTTAGGACGTTGTAATGCCATGTTCTTTGTAGAATGCGTATTTTCGTGCTATAAACTGAAATATAACGTTTACAGGTGTAATTCTCGCAAATTCTATTATTGGACAGGTGTCTAATCCGCTTATATCCAGGTGAATACTAAACGGATTTCTTTGAGATATTGCGTTGTAGACTGCAGTGCCATGTTCTTAATGGAATTATTTTCCGACAAGTGTCCAATCATTGATATCATCGGACATGTTATTGGAACGGTGTCTAATATCTATATCGGAAAGAATTTCGATTCCATTCCGTTGACGTTTTAAATATTCTGGTACTGCTAAAGAAAATTATATTATGTAATAATGTTCGCGGATATTGTCTTTAGACAGGTGTCTAATTCGCTATATCTAGGCGAATATCCATTGGATTTGTGCTTTGTGTTTGAAAATTTGAGCGTTCCGTTGTGCATAGAATGCATGTTTTCGGACATGTGTCTAATCTTCGATATCATGGGACATGTTTTGGACTAGTGTCTAATATCTATGTCGAAGCGAATATCAATTTCATTGCAGTGACTTATTGCGTAAATGTTTTAGATATATAGTTACTATTGTGCTCGCAAATTGTATGTTAGGACAGATGCTTAACCAGCTTAATATTAAATAATGTCAAAATTAGTTAGTTATTGTATTAATCTGTGTAGCGTCGTATTTTTTATAGACGGTGTCCCTTGGTACCGTTGGTGGTAATCCGCACTTGGCCAGCGTGGTGGACTATGGCCTAGTCCTTCTAATTCTGAGAGGAGATCCGTGCCCAGCAGTGGGACATTATCGGTTGATGATGATGATGATGATGATGTTGTACCTTGGTGCATTTAAAAGAAATATATTTTTTATAGATGTGATGATTGCATTTCTTATGTTATACGCGTAACTTTCAGTGTCATGTACATATTGGAAATTAATTGATATTAGTTTTAGTAGCGAGGGAAAACATCGCAAAGAAATCTAGACGTCTGATTGTTTTTCGTAAAGTTATTTAAGGTCTACTGGACTAGATCTAGAATGGACTGAATCCAAAATGGTATAGTGAACTATGACATAACACTTCCTTTTCTGTCATGCACGATACAGTAAAGGAAAACATCGTGAGGAAACCTATAACATCTCTGAGTTTTCTATAAAGTTCTCGAAGGTATGTGTAGTATATCAATTATTATTTGGTTAGCCTGAGGGATTACGGCCATCTTTCTCATTTTGATGATGATGATGATTCTGCGATGAGACCTGTTTGAATCAGTGTAACAAAAAAGGGTGATAATGCTCGCAGATTTTATCATCACTTAAATAGCCGATCAGTTACTTTTGATGTTGTTGTGTCATGTTCATACTCTGTTCTACCTATACATAATTTACTACAATTAAAATCATATTGAATGGGAATTAAATTCCAAAGTTGTCTTTTAAAATAGCGCTCCTCTTTCAAGTACACTGAAACAAATACCTATTTTATTTTCCTTCGACAATTCTAATGGAGTGACGCAATAAGAATAATTAAATCATGTTTGGTGCACGTATAATCTATTGTTCTTTAAGAACAACGGCCTGAACCTACAAACTCATTGCCATTGTCTCATGTATGGGCTCGTCCTTAAATTCTTACGTAACGTATTACAAAACAAAAGGGAAATTTACAATCGTACTAAGAATTTATTTATGGAATTAGCATTAACATTTTGTATGTGATTGGTTTTTGTGTATTTGCATCTTTAAATTATGGATTTTTAAACGGTAGAATTATTATTGTGTCGTTAGAGAAATATTACCCTCACATTTCTTCTTGTTTTAATTCTGTACTTAGTAATGCCGAATTTAAATCTGAAAGTTTTATGAAACCAAACTGTTTAGCACCTCTTTCGTTCACTTTCCTGTATCCTCTCATAAATAATTTTCCACATGAATGAGGTATTCTAATTTTATCTTTCTTCTTTCTTTTGTTATTTCATTTTCTCACCAATTTTCCAAAGGTCGTAATCTCGCGTTGTTTTTATTTAGAGTTTTCCGCGTCCATGGGATCAATTGACTTTCTGGATTTCTCTGATTTATTCGTGATCTCCATGCCACGACTTTTAAAGCCAACACTTCCACCGGTAGGTGGTTTGGGTGATCTTCCTAGTCTCACTTTAATGTCGCAATACAATGTTTTAGAGATATTCAATATCAACGGCACTCGTCGCCCTGCCAATAGTGACTTTGGGAACTCTGTCCTTAAGAAATACTTTAAATGTACATGTCCGTTATTTGGATTTTAATCCGAGAATCAGGTTTAACATGGATGACTAAAATTCATACATCTGTTAAAGATATACGAAGCATCGGAACTTTGATTTTAATCCGAGATTCAGGTTTGACATGGATGACTAAAATTCATACATCTTTTAAAGATATACGAAGAATCAGAACTTTCACTTTCACTGCTTCGGAGCAAGAATTCAAAGTAATGTAAATAAATATCGTAAAGTAATATAAATAAATACATTTAAATGCTAATACATTCAAAAAGGAAGGCATAAAATAGTTTAAAGCGTAGTTGTGCTTTAAATTATTTTATATTGCTAATGTAAAATTGGATATGGATAAAATACTTCGTCACGTGGCAGTTTTATGCGGTGTTCAAGTGCAGGCTAATATTTTCTTCTCAAATGGCGTTATATACTAACTTGTTCACAATTTATTTCTCAAACAGTTAAGTAGAAATATCAAATCAGATTTTTTAAAATTTCTTATAATTTTAACACACTGTTACTTACATACTGAGCAGAGATATACTCTGCTCAGCTACTGATACTGTATGTACTGGGCAGAGTATATCTCCGCCCAGTATCTTGAGACATCTTTCTTGGGTTCTACTTGAGGCCAGTCCCTCGATCCTCATTCTTATTCGCTAGGCAACTTGCGACGATTGCCTTCCTAGCATCGCAAATATCTTTCTATTAATACGCATCGGGTCGCTGTGTAGTACATTTTTAAAGTGTTCCGTCCATGTATCGGGATCATACATAATACATATATGTCGGTATTTTTTGTATTACAATGCAGATTTGTCAAATGTATGTTTCATCGCAATATGTGCATTGGAACGTTGGTGAGAGTCGTTAGAAGTGATTATCCCATATAAAATATATGGGCGTCAGAAATGTTTTTAAATGGTTCTTTCAGAGGACCATTTTGGAATATTATCTAGAAGTATACTAGGATCGATCCTAGTATACTTAAACATCGTCACCTATGCATCACCTCTCAATAATTCCAGTCATTTCTGTATAATTTTCTTGGGTTTACCCAGATTTTTCCGTTTTCCTTTCATAGCATGTTCTTTCATTTCTTTATAAAGCAAAAGTACCACAGAACAATGTAACGCGGAGGCTTGGTTTATTTTTTTAATTGAATTTATCCCGTTATGCCAATTTACGCATAACATGCTAATTTAACACTTAAAACTAAATTCACAGAGACGCATTTGTGAATTCGTGAGCAACAATATTATCATAGCATTTCTTGTGTGCGTGACTTTTTGTTTCCATCCATCAAGTGTGATTTTGCTAGGTTGCAAAAGGTGATTGTGATAATGTGAAGTGTCAATAATATTACCGGAATAATTAGCGCATACAAACCTTTCTCTTTTTATTTTGTTCTGTAGTATGATCCAAAATTAGACTCTGAATTAAATTACGTCGATGGGCACCAACTAAAATATGTAGAGGCAACATTTTTATCTACTTCATCTAAAGCCTACTGGTCGGCGGGTGCAAGCTATATATGGAGCTAATCTGATCTCAAAGAAACGATCTAGATCGGACGACTCAATCGCACGAGCATTACTGGGTTCAAATATGTTGGGTTGGCTCGAGTGATAAGCGACAGCGGTTCTAGTCGCATCTTGTAATAATTATACAGCAAAAATCTGTAAAATATGTTGCATCTTGTATTCGCCTGGTAATGTATCACAGGTTTTGCTTGCTAAGAGCATAGTGTTATAGTAGTAGTAGTAGCAGCAGCAACAGCAACAGCAGCAGCAGCAGTAGTAGTAGTAGTAGAAGTAGTAGCATGGACTTATATGGACTGGAATTCCTGGGAAGGACATATTAAACGCTGATAGTTTGAGAAAAATCTTGGAGTATGGACATGTATAAAAACTAGTTGATCTCCTTTAATATTGTTTGTAAGGATAGAATAGACGCTGATAGACGCTGGTCATGCTTTGAATGCACCTCCTTGCCAATTTCTATAAACATATAGCGTTTTAAGACATTATAAAATATAGTATAGTGCATTGGCGACTCATGCGATGCATTGGCGACTCCTCTGTTGTTGCAAATGTCCATAGGCGACGGTGACCACTTCTCATCAGGTGACCCGTCAGCCTTATCGTTAGGTTTAGATATATAAAAAAAAAAAATAGTACATTTGCTTTGATGGTTGTCGGTCACGTGAACGGAAAAAGAACCAGAGGAAGATTCCCTACGAGATGGACGGATGTTGTTAAAGAGATGTGCCATATTAACGTACATGACTCTATACCTGTCGCAAAATAGAACAACTTGGAGGAGATATGTCGAGAAGAAAATATTTTTCGATCACGACCCTCAGACACGAGGAAACGACTAAGATGATGACATTTACGTAAGTGTGGAATTTCATCTTAATCGACAGTCATCATCGACCCATTAATGTCCCACTGCTGGGCACAGGTCTCCTCTCAGAATGAGAAGGGTTAGGCCATAGTCC
>DWKL01000801.1:0-16770 GCA_018249415.1 Phareas burnsi | reverse complement strand
AAAATATACACTCTTTCCAAAAACGACGTCCTTCCGATGTTGGGGGTCCATGGGCTGTGGTGACCACTTAACAAAAGGTGGCCTGCATGCTCGTTTTCTACTTAAAAAAAAAAAAAAAAAAAAAAAAAAAAAAAAAATGTAGCTTACTAGATATTTTTTTATCACATAGGTCATGCTTGCGAAAATAGTTGACTTCATGTAATGTATTTGTTCGAGGAAATAAAAGAGCAGCTTGTGTCAGTTAGTATATTAATATAGGCTGATTAGTCTGGTGTTACTGGCCGATGAATATGTTATTATAATTAAAATTATTGGTCTCGTATAGGATACATGTCCAAGTCAATCAATGGGCCGACTAAATCGTTAAATATACCGATCAGTAAATCGATCAATCGATGTACATCGGTGCATTGTTATAAGCCGATTATTGTACTGTTATAAGCTGATTATTGTACTGTTATAAGCCGGTTATTGTACTGTTATAAGCCGATTATTGTACTGCTATTAGTCGATTATCGTACTGCTATTAGTCGATTATTGTATTGTTATTAGTTGATAATTGCATTGTTATTAGTTGGTAATTGTATTGTTATTAGTTGATAATTACATTATTATTAGTCGATCATTGTATTATTATTAATAAAATTTGTGTAGTGCAACATTAGACAAGCGGCAGGAAGTCACTTGCCCTCCAATACAAGCAGAACATAGCAATATTTCACCATTTATAAGGTAGAAATAGGCGAGGCAGTGATACATTTGAAATTAAGCATAACTAGCTGAGCTGCTAACGAAACCTAAATAAAATTATTATTAATAAAATTACCTGTTATCATTTAAGATATGCTTTCATTGAATAGTTTATTAATTATATTATTTTTTGAAATCTAGGTCAACAGAAAGCGGTCTTAGCGAGGCTGATACAAACGGACTCGCAAATGGTTCCAACGAGGACGCCACCGAACGCGAGCGAGCGCTGCGAGAAAAGGTACACTGAACTAACACTGCTCCTATCAAAGAGCGAGCAGCAAGTGATTTATTAATTTCTAATGCGTACATAGCTTCGAAAATACAGAGGTGTGATGTCGATGAAACAGTGAATACTAACACAAAATATTTATATTGTGTCAAGGAATTAAAATGTTCCTTGATATGTTTCTTAAAGACAGCAATTGTTTAGGTTTCGCGATGGGGATTCTGCAATCTGACTGAATGGATGGAGAAGGAGTAGGAATAGCTTATATGCTATGGAAATTTAAGAAGAGTTTTAGATGGTTCTACAGGACGCTATTACCACATTATTATACCATATTTTTTATGTTTGAAGAGTAGCAGACGAGCATGCAGGGCACATGGTGTTAAGAGGACGCTGCAGCTAATGGACACTCATATCTAACCTCAAATAGAACTGAAGCCTATCTGAGGTTGTGCGTAGATACGTCGCTACTCCTGACGACTAAGATGGTCATCTCACTGTAAGTGTGCCCGGCACCTCTCCAACCGAAACACAAGAATTGCTTCACGGCGGATTATGAGGTCGACGGTGGTATTTCCCCGGACGAGCTATAGTTCTACCACACACTTTTGCACACCAATACATCTACAAAATACTTCTTCATTTATCGCCAACACGACCGTGAGCAATAGGTGGCCTTATAGTTTAATCAGCGATCTTCCAGGCAACCCGCGCTTTGAAGATAGATGTTAAACCGGAAGGGAGTAGGGTAACATGTGCAATAAATAACCTTAAAAGTAACGTTAAAATAAGATTATGCATATTTAAATATAATGTGAACAGGAAGCGGAGCTGCGGCGCATGCAGGAGATGTTGGAGCAGATGCAGCGCCAGATGCAGCTGCAGGCGGCCGGCGGCACCACCACCGCATAGTGCTCGACCCGCCAGCAGGTACGAAGTATGCAGTATAGGTTTAAGCGAACTAGTTTGATTGCCTATACTAAGTCTGCCGTCCTTAAGCTAAAATACCCTTATCCAACATCTATTGGATTTTGTTTTCGTAATCAATACGAATTAAAAGTTTCATTATTTGATAGTGCTCTATTAGATATTTTTTTGATACCTCAAACTCTCAAGACATCTAGTTATCAAGTAGTCTTATTTAAAGAAATACCCTATTTTTCGGTCATAATTAGAAAAGTGATTTTGGTACGTAACGGCATTATAGCTTTTCATCATCATCAACCCATTGATGTCCCGCTGCTGGTCACGGGTCTCCTCTCAAAATGAGAAGGGTTAAGCCAGAGTCCATTATGCTGACCAAGCACGGCGTGGTGGACTTCACAAATCTTTGAAAACTTTACAAGGGACTTTCAGATGTGTACATTTCCTTAAGATATTTTCGTTCATCGTTGAAGGAAGTGATAAATAATTTTTAATACGTATATAACTTCCAAAAATTAGATGTACTTGCAGGATTCGATCCTGGGACGTCCAGCGTGGGAGGTCTAAATCTTAATCACCAAGTTATCCTGACTTATTATACATTATAGTTTAAGGACGGCAATATTGTGCTCAATATGCAGTACGCATTTTCCTGGTCTATTTTGGTTGCTTAAACTGTGATTGTGCACATCCAAGATAGGCAGATTTCCTAGCTTCGTGAAGAGTTGTCAAACTGCAAATATATAAACAAATACCGCACTCTACACTCATAGCTCAACATTAGAATTCCCCGTGTGTAAATCCTCAGTACTGAGAAAGCGATAACAGCGCACCAGTTGCAGTTTGTCCGATCACTGTATCGAATCTCAACAATGTTGTTTTGCGCAAATAATGCAAAAATTACGACACTTGACTTATTACTAATTATTTACTTATTACTAATAACTTATCTGGTGGATGATATATAATTTTTGCAGTAAAACTAGTTGTTACTTATTATTTTAAGATATTGTTCTTGTTCCTTGTTCCGAAATATATGATTTAATTCAAATTGAATTATTCATTGTTACGTGTTTACGGTAATGGCGAGTAAAAACTCCAAGCGAAATTGAGCCGTATTTTTACTATGGTAGGGTTTAAATTATTTTATGTTTATATATGTGCCATATGTTTTATTTCAATCAAATATACTGAAGGTGGTGGAGCCTTTTGTGGTTTGACTTCGCGAGGCATATTCGTCCCACCAATTTTTGCCTCATGAACAGCAGCGTTAAACATTACTATGTTCTGGGTTGAATGCCTTGGTAAGAGAGAGACACTGATACGAGGCGTCCTAGTTCAGTCCTGAAGGGTAGTAGCCAACATCAGGCGGGCGTCCTATTCGGAGATGAGCAAAGTCCACGAGCAGCACTGAGACTATTAAGAAGACTATGCTCTTTTGTTACTTCTATGGCATAAAAAATTATAAATACGTATATTTCCAGTTGGACAGCCTGCCGTCTGTCCTCCTGCCGGGCGCTTGCGGCGTGCTGGGCTCCATCCTGCGCGCGATCCCCTACTGCGCTGCCCCGCACCCGTGATCTATCCAACGGCTGGGAACATCTGCGACGAGGGTACCATCTTTAACTGTGGACTTCAAATTCGACATGAAACATTTCAAAGATTAAGTAGAAATATTCTGATCTAAAGCTTCTCCTCTTTGTTTTGGGGTAGAGATTGGGTCCGATATATGGCTTCATCTGGAATTTGGGATCATTTCTCCCTCCGCGTTTATCACCTCTGCATAGCACAAATTCAAACCTGTTCCGCAAAATTGTAAAGATCCTACGGGCCTATGGCTGAACCACAATTTAGAATACTAATGCTCAGTGGGTTTCATACATTTATACTAACACTCATATTAATCATGAGCCAAAGCAACTTTATCACCTGATATTGATTGTAAAAAATGCGTCTTCCGCACGTGTTAGACTCTTAGTGGAAAAAAAGACTCTTAGTGGAAAAAATTAGGCTTAAACTAAGGAACTCGGCATAAACGAATTGTTTGGAATGAAGATTGACGTCGCGAAATTATTGCTGAAATATTACTATACTGTTAAGATTTATTACTTGTGATCGTTTGAACAATTTCTTTCGTTGCTATAAATGTGCCTCAAGATTAAATAAAAAATAATATAATGAACTATATATATGCATGTCACTATCGCACTCGGATAGAAAACAAGCAAAAATTAAAAAAATAATAATATCTTTATTACCACTAAGAAAGCATAAACATTACCTATCAAACAGTTACTGCCTAAATAAAAATGTATAACAATGTTTTTACCCGTTGACTGCGGCTAACGCACATGTCGTGTTTTACTGACCGAGCCACGCGGTGTGTTGCATCTAAACCTACGCAAGACTGTTGTTGCTGTCTCGCTCTGGTAAAAAACACGCCAGGCGTGTGAGCCGCATCGGCGGTTCGTCAATCTATACTCGCCAGGTGTGATCGATCCACGGGCGGCTCGCTAAATAAAACACGCCAGCCGTGTGCCGCCGCACTGGCGTTCGGGTACGTTTCGCGACTGCGGGAAAGTTTCGAGCTGCACGGCTGGTTTATTTCGAATATTAGCGCCGCAGTTGAGGTGTTAACTTTTAATATTTGTGGATAACATTCGCTAAGAGTCTAATGTATTTCGCTTAATACAAGTACTATTATAATAGTTTCCCTTAATATCACAAACAGAAAACGTGCTACACTTTTATACTTTAAATATTAGAAATAGCGATAACGGTAGTATCAATGTAGATGTGAATGAATAAGATTGTTTATAAAACTAGTTTAGTGTAAACTGAACGAATAGGACTAAATAAATGTTCAATATTTAGAAAGGAATAGTTCGCTTTTAACCTACGACTTGTCGAAATAAGCTTACAATAATCCGATTTTTTTACTGTGTCTATCTACATACAAGTATTACTATAATTACAGGATAGGTAGCGTCAGCAACACAATTTTTATTATTTATTATTAAAATAAATATTCAAAGAATGCAGATGACACGAGAGTGCATCGTAGATTGGCAACTCTAAATATACACACGACGATGTGGGTATATTTAGTGTCGCCAATCTAACGAGTTTAATAGCTTCAAGTGTACTGTAAAAATGATTGTTGAAGAAACTAAAATTTGTCATTATACTTTTTTTTATGTTCGTAGAGTAGCAAACGAGCCATTTCTTCTCATTATTCATTATGATAAAGAAATTCACTGTAAACATATGAATTTTGAACGTGGTTAATTGTTTCACCAATCATAATACTTAAATAATAATAGTTTCACGGCCTGTCTATATGTGAATAGGGTTATTCATATAATTTCATTTAGTTTGTGTACATAATCAGCTATGTATATGAGGTTATTTGTCAGTTGAGTTTGATGTCTACAGTACAGTTTGTATAAAATCAGCCATTTTTGACATCAGCATCACTGGTACACAAGTTCTAACTCCATAAAATTACTCATACAAATCGCAGCATGTGCAAATGAATACATCAATTTACACTTTATGTCATATTTAACTATGGGGAACTAAGCGGGAAGTAGCAAATCACATAAAAACTTATATTTCATATATATGATCATACAATTTGTACTGTAGACGAATATGGAGTTTGGTATCTTTTTATGATCGCTAATAATCACTTAAATGAAATTATCTATATATAATATTCATTTTAACATTGTATATTGAGTTAATACACCTTCCGTTAACGCCAGAAGTACCGGTTACATGATTAACCGTTAGTGAATAATATTTCGACATTTAGTAGGACAATTAGTTTGTATGTGAAAATATGGATAATATTATTGGTAATAAATAAATTCCTACTCCCAATACATTTAGATATAGTGACGCTAGATCATTTAATGAGGATTACCTGTCGCAGTGAACTAACTTTACACAATGATTACTGTGAGTTGATTATGTATGTCTAGATATCACAAAATATATAATAGCTATTATTACGTGTTATTATGATACATTATATATTAGACGATATAGTTCTCTATTAGTTGTAAGGTTATGCAATATATCTGCAATAAAATGGTACTTCATGCTTAGTGTGATATTATGTATTGTATGTTATGGAAGCAATGAAAGAGGACACCATCCATCTAGTTTTAAATTTAGATCCCTGCATTCTGGACATCCTGTTGGGCTTTGAAGAACATAGCCAGGAATAATTTGGTTGGCATCTGACAAACACAGACTTCATATTAGTGATTCAACTGCACAAAGCCCACCGCCTATTTCTGTCTTATATTAACGATTGTATTGCAAGTTTGTCCCTCTGAGGTGTTCCAACATAGGCGTCAGGCGTAACAATGTAATCTATTTCAAGTGAATTAGTAGTACCAATTTGGGGTTAGTTACTAGTGTCAATAGGCGAATGGATCACTTAACATCACGTGGAATGTATGTCCTTTTGCTTCATCTATAAAGAGTACTCATAACTTGATCTAGATGGAGATGTTCCTGTGTGAACTCTACGCATAGTATCCGTTATTAGCCCGTGTTTACATAATATGTTATAATATTGCAGTAAACATGAAAACACCATGCATTATAGGTAAAATATTCCTATCATACATTTTTCGTCGCGATGGCAATTAATGTTGCGCCAATAACTTACTGTACCGTTAGGATTCTTGTTGACGTCAATTTTTTCTGAATAAATATGTAATGAAGTCCATTATTATATAAAATTAAATTACATTGAACATAATGTAATTGCGACTTTTTATAATGAATGTACTAATCTCAGATCAGATACACTAAGGAAATGATTTCTTATTTCTTGAAACGCCTATGGGAGGCTATTAAATACTATTACTCTTGAATCTAGAAAGACTTATACATAGATATTATTGATTACTGCAATAATTTCTTGCGACACTTGTCGTGCGACATCGATCGGCGGCGTGCGGCGAACGTGTAACAAATATCGTGCAAAGTTTATCAGAAACGCGTGACGTTCGAATGAAATGTTTATTTGCAGAACAATATAAGGCGATAGCAGTGATAAGGGGGCGTGGTTCGCGCGACCGCTTAGAGTTTAGCGTGTTGTGTCAATTTTAGCATAACGACATAGTAATGACAGTTTTGGCATAACCCTCAAATCAAGCAAAATTCAACCTTATCTCTAAGGAAATTCTTAGCCTCCTTATGTTGTGAGGCTATAAAACAACAACCTTAAGTCCTTAGTGTATCGATCATAGACATAACGTGGGCGGTACATTACCGGCCTAATTTTATCTCTATCTGATGTGGTAATGTAATTATCTTTTAACTTGTGCCATCTTTGACACTATTATTTACGTTATTTGTCTTGTAGTCACGTTGTTGTGACATTGTAAGAATTAGTCAAGTAAATATAGTAATCCGGTGATGGTTTTGTAAGGCTCGACTAAATACGTTTATTTTATACAAATATATAAAGCATTTAATTATATTGTGGCATACGACACTTATTGTGTAGTCAAGGTTGTATGCGTTATTGCGTTAAGATTACTCATAATTGTTCAACAGTGGTATTTTAATTGGTATTATTTTTTGTGTTGTCCAATATTTTTGTATGAAAAGTGTATTAATTGATGTGAGTTCTTGGGTGAACTGGCGATGAATTATTGGAGATAGAGTTCCACTGAGAAGTGGGTGTAAGTGATTTAAGAATCACTGAGAAGTGATACGTCTATGGCGGCACCGCTCTTCTATGTCTTTATAGCATGAGTGTTCGATTGCTGTTTTGATTTGAACAGCTGATATACTTGCGTGGCGTATTCCAATTTAGTCAACTTAGTCTTGGTCGCCGGGGACGCTGTATTGCTTTCACAATCCACCGTGAAATTTCTTGTGTTTCGGTGGGAGATGTGCGGTGTTGGGTACACTGACACTGAGGCGACCGTCTTCGTTCTCGGGAGTAGTAACGCATCTACACGCGACCCCAGATGGGGCTTCAGTCCTATTTGAGGTTAGATGTGGGTGTCCAGGGGATGCAGTCTTGATATCAGGTGAGGTGCACACTCGTTTTCTTCTCTTTAAACATAAAAACAGTAGAATGGCAATGTATGCACTGTTATAATTTTATTTTTTCATCCAATCTATCTGATCACTAAGTCCTATTGGGACGCAGCCATTGAGATGTCACGACGACGTGATATTTGTATTATTTGATGATTTATTATGCAATTTTAATGGACCATGCTTTGAATATCTTTATGAATAATATGTATGTATAATTTTAAGAAATATAATTGAATGATACTCTGTATTATCATTGAGTTAATACTCTCATTAATATAACTATTGACATTAAAAATCGTCTGAAAATATGTAATTTTAGGATGTGATGTGCACAGATACAAATATATATATTGTTTGAATAATGGCCTATTGAATATATTTTACACAATAAACAAGCCAATAACATAATATTCTTTAAATGGGAAAGGTGGATCACTCTTTTAGATTTTGTAGATGGTGCCTGTACTGTATATATCAAACTGTTCATACAGAGTCTATTGATTACATTGCATGCCGTTACAAATAGTGGTGACCATATCTGCTGCAGAAAACTTCAGTACAGTCGGTGAAAAACATTAAGCCGAATTGTGAATCTCCTCCGTTTGTAAAGTCTGATAATTGAAGATAATATGGTATAACGATATAATTTAATATATTATTATACCAGATTATCTGCAACCAAATACTGTACATGTGCTGGGTATGGGTCACCTCGGTTTGAGAAAGATTTAAGAAATAGTCTACCACGCTAACCAAGTAAAGATATGAATATGATTTTACACATTTGAGAACATTATGGAGAACTCTGATATCCTTACGCTAATTTCCCGAACGCTTAAAGCGCTATTAACGCGTTATAAGCGCATAAACAAATAGTTTTTATATTTTTAAAATCTTCGAAAGATCGGAGGTCCCTGGTATGTGAATCCCGGACATGCAAATGGGGAGGCTAAGTTTCATACCAATCACTGCTTACACGAGATAGTGTTGAACGATTTTACAATTTCCCCATGTATTTGTATCCTGTGTGTATTTAAAGTAAACTACATGACTGATTAATTTTTCTTCCACGAGTATTTACGAACAATTTGTACGTCATATATTTTCTTAGATGTAAGAATTGTAACCATTGTGTTTATTATTTTTTATTATATCTCGTTTGTGACATGTGTAAAGATGGCGTAATTGGAAGGCTGGTAACTCGTGATTGGAATTCATACGGTATTGACTGCATTATTGAACAGATAAGAAACGTATAAACTATTAATTTTAGTACTTAAATATTCTTTAACGTGAAGGTTATTCAGAATTTTCATTTAAGAAAATGGTTAATATGCTAAATATATATATAATAGAATTAATACAGATTAAGAACGAACGTAAGAGGTTGTCATGTTTTCTATGGCTCTGCCTTTGAAGTGACTACTAGCTATTCCTGTTCACTGGATCAGATCTGAATACATTACAATGAAGCAATGAAGCAATGTGCAAGTATGTACACGAAAAGAGCCGACTGTTATGTTGACAACGACCGTTAATAAATAATCTCATTATATTAACATATTATTTAAGCAATGAATTGTATGAACAAACTGGCAAGAGTCATTCAAAGGTTTCCTGGATACGAAGTACGAATAGGACTTTCTCACTAAAGCATTGTTGAAATCTAATCAATTATAGCAAATTTATAGTATATTGAATTATCTCTTTTTTGTAATTTCCTATCAAGGTTGTTTACGTTTTAAAGCAATTTGATTATTTTGTAATAACTAATTTTATTGTGGGGATTTTCTTGCTGTGTATTTAAATATTTTTTGATTTACTGAATAAATTAAATATTTGTTATTTACACATTCCGAATCTGAATAACTTTCATATATGTTTAAGAATTTCAAATATATTCCCACATTGGTGCATTTATTATTATAGAGGTATATGAAACCTTATTCTAAAACAATTTAATTGAATGCATTGTGAACCATATAATATGTGTGACTTTGGAGATAATATCATATTGGTTAATTGAGATTTTGTATTGGTGCCAAAGTTATGATAACATTTTTTTCGGTTTTAAATTAATATGTCAACGAAATATAAATATATTATTGTAATTATTTTGATGTTTGTAATTACCAAATAATTAACACGTATTATACTTATGTAATCATATTTTTTATAATAAAATATAAAACCATAAAATCTTATAATTATGGTGTTTTATTATTTTAAAAATAATTTGTTATGTATCTAAAATATTTTTTTTCTTTTACTGAATAGTAAGTTAAATTTACCCGCGATTTATTTTCGAACTTTCAAATGTATACTTTGACAAACACGCACCTGTTGTGATTTACTGTCCGAGCCACCCGTGCGGCTCGCACGCATACGGTGTCTGCCGCCGTACTAAAACACGCCTCTTGTGTTGCGCGCCGTACAGGTGGATCGTTTCGAATTTTAGTCGCCGCAGTCAAAGTGTATGTATATATCAAAATATGTAACTTTTTTTTTATGCTTAAGTGGCAGTAAACGAGATTGCAGCCCACCTGATGTTAAGTGGTTACTGTAACCCATGGACTCCCGTATCTAAACTCAAACATGACTTAAGGCCTATCGTACGCAGGTGCGTCACTACTTCTGACAACTAAGATAGTCCCCTCGTTTGAAAGTATACTCTATAATAAAGTCTCCAACGCAAACAAGAATTGCTCCATGGCGGATTTTGATGGCGGTAGTGGTATCCTCAGGTAGAACTATAGCTCTATCACCTATAAAGTTACTAAGAGATAATACTTTAATTCATACAGTAACATCAGGCGTTATAAGCCAATACAATACTATTCTTGTGTATAAAAGCAATGATAGCCTAGTGGTTAAGATTCCGGCCTCGCACATTGAGAGTCCGGGGTTCCAACCCCGCACGCGCTTTTGATTTTTCTAAATTATGTGCGTATTAGAAATTAATTATCGTTTGCTTTAACGATGAAGGAAAACATCTTGAGGAAACCTGCATGCCTGAGAGTTTTCTGCAAAATTCTTGAAGGTGTGTGAAGTCTATCAATCCGCACTTGGCCAGCGTGGTGAACTATGGCCTGACCCTCATTCTGTGAGGAGACCCGCGCCCAGCAGTGGGACACTAATTGGTTGATGATTATAATTCTACTAATTATACCTAATATAAGCGTCAGCATTTCGAATAGATGGTGCCTCTAGTATGATACTGCATCGTGGAGTTGCCACCTCATATTATCAATTGTAGTTATAGTCTGTATATGTTACAATATAAATAAATGTAAAAGTAAATACACGTAATTAAATGTCAGTATTTGCAGTCGTCTTCAATATATTGGAAATCTGTACTTATCGAATTTGTAGCATGCACTTTAAAGAGTTTATTAACCAAATATCAGTAATTAGCAAATTAATGAGCAATCTGTAAATTATTGCAATTAAATGAATCTCAGTAGTCTAAAAGGTTTCATAATTTCAATAGAACCTAAAATGTTAGTAGTAAAACGTCAGCTCTTCGTAACCGTTTTAAACTTGAAACATTAAAAATGGTAGTTATTTTATTAAAAAATGAACATGTATATACTTTTAATCATTTTTAGGGTTTCTTAGATAAATTATTAATACAAAACTCTTGTAATTTTGTCTAGATTGTCTTTCCGTATGTCACGCGTATTTTAAGACTATATAAAATTACCGGCGGTTTCCCATTTATATTATTCTACTCTTTGTGATTATTCGTCATTCTTTCCAATCCACAGTACTCATCCATGGCATCACAAGCTGAAATGCTATACAATATTCAACATGGTATATAGGTCATACACTAAATACGAAAATTCGATAGTGTATCTGCACTGTACTCTAAGCAAGATGTTTACCGCAACCCGATACGAACTTCATAATTATTTTAAACAGATGGGCGTAGATTTTTTCTTATAGAGTTTACTTGAGATTAAAACTTGAGGATGGACGGACTTTACTTTCAGACAAAACTATCTATTTGCAGCATTTGTTATGGCAATAAAAGATGAATATTTTTAGTCGGCAATAATGGCTACACCTGTGTCACATTGAGTTGACAGTTCCGCCCGCCATAGCGTTTATGTTGTATATTATCAAACAGCAGGTTTTAATAAAAATTGTAGTTTTCTGATTGTGTTGTACTATGGCTATAGTAGAAGATGGTGTGCGGCACGAGTCCGAAGAAGAAAATGAAGTAGTATTGGAAGAAGACCACGAAGAAGATGGAGAACAAGACTCCGACAGTTCGGACGTAAGCTTTTTTAACATTTCATATTTCAAGGTATTTGTAAATAAATTCGTTAAGCTAATTATAAAAATTTACTGCTGACTACGTTTTAATTTTTGGACTTTCTTTCTAATACATGATGATTGACGTATAGGAGAGGGCTGTAAGTTTTTTGTTGGCTCATATGACATTACTATAAACTGATCACTTGGATTTCCCTTGTACGGATTTACATTTTGAATTAACCTTTCTTCCGTAATTTATAATGTTTGTTTATATAATTCAAGTTTAGATTTTCTGTTTATAATATAATTATTACACTCTAAAAACTCGTCTGATCTAGGTAAAGTCAAATAATTGTTATTGCAACCTATTAGAAAGAGAGTCCAAATAACTGCACATCTGTGAGAAATTGTAAAGAGCGTTTTTTTGCTATTCATGATTATTTAGTATTTTTGGTTCTTCCTTGTGGTTTGAGTTTTCGAAATCAAATTAATCTATTAGTAATTTTTTTACTTTTTGTGTCATTGATTAATGACGATGTGTGTGGTAGAACTCATAATGGTTGGTCTCCATTGAACGATTTCCACATCTGTTTTAGCTTTATAGAAGCTTTGTTAAATACTGCTGGCTCAAAGCGTAGGGTAAGCGAGTGATACTAATAAGAGGTGTTCCAATTCAGTCCTCACTTTTAGCAACATTTCAATACCTGGCCTCAGGTAGGACTTCAATTCTATTTGAGGTTGATTATGATGTCTGTGGGTTGCCTATGCCTTTTAATGGATTCAGGATGCTGATGGGGTTACCAATATACTGTAGTGCATCAAGGATGTTTGCAAAGTACAGATATTTCAACTCATAAGAGCTACAGGTCCCTGATGGTCTATGTCCAGGAGAGCTCCAACAGTATCCTGATTGTGATCAGTAATAGATTTGATTCTTGTTACATGAACCATTTTGGATAGGTTCATAAAAAGAAAAATCATAAGTAAAAATATAATACTGTTATAGTTACTTATCTTATAAGTCTTTGTTACATGAGTAAATAAATAAATTATCATTATTATTATTGCATTAGTGATGTAAAGCTGGCTTATTCTGCGTAAAATCAACAATTTCAGTCCCTATTTAATACTATCGGAATGACAATGTTAACATTGCTGTTGGATTTCAAAGGGCAAGTACCCCAAACTTTTATATTCAAATATAACGAATTCTTATGCGTGCCAATTGATGCTTTAGTCGCGTAAATGATCTGGAATTGCAATTGTAGCCTTGATTTGAATTATTGCTATACATACTTGATTGCAACACAAATTGCTAGCAAAATAATATTTTGTTATGTATTTTTTATGTAATTATTTACTTTGTAAACCTGTGAAAAGGTATTCAGGTTTATTTCAAAAATATATCAATGTAATGGCTGGTGGAATGATTAAATATAGGTTAAGTTATTATAGTATAAAATATAACCTGATATTTTTATAGTTTTTTGTATTTATTATGTGATTTCCAAAAAGTCAAGTGAAAGTGATAAAGATTTAAAAAATGTGTAATATAAAGAGAAGTAAAATAATTATAATTGTACATTTATAAATATATTTATCATTTAAATAAAACAACATCAGATAGGTCTGCATCACTTCCTCTATGATCATACAATCTTCTACACAGCAAGCACAGATCACGTTGCATCACTTACTCTATGATCATACAGTCTGATTGTTCCTTCCTGGGTATGTGTCGTCTGAAGATAACAGCACCAGCACTACCAGAAGTACAATTATAGTTTAATTTTTTTTCAAATTTATGACTTATGATAGTAATTGACATATTGTATCAAACAACAGATTGCAGTGATTTCCAGTACACAATTGTATTTAATAATATTTTTTATATCTGTATAACATTACATTTTTTACATTTTAAAATTGTGAAAATTTAATCCGTGACTCCTCGGGTGTTGCAGACGTCCACAGGCAATGGTGGCCACTTTCCATCTGGTGACCCATCAGCATTATCACTAGGTTAAGATGTACAAAAGAAAATACATTCAGGAAATATGTAAATATTGAATGTGACAATAGGTTTACTATTATTGCTTATTTCTTTCTACATTTAGAATCCAATGGAGGGAAGAGATGTGCTACCTGTTGTGAAACTCTGATAGAGTTGGAGAGGTAGTTGTTATTGGGGGCAATAGCTAGAGATTGCATTGATTAGCAGATTGGGTGCAAATTACGGATTGGGTATTTATTTTTGGGCATTAATAGTCTTACTCATTTAACCTATGTTTTTCTGTGTATTGAAAACATCAATGTGTAATGGATTCGAAATATTAAATGAATCTCCAAAAGTTCTTACTTTTTTCATTTACAGGATGATGATGACGATGATGTGTTACTGGAGACAAAGGTTACGATCCTGGAACAACAGCTTGCTCATGATCCATACAACTATGATGATCACATTGAACTAATACAAGTATTATGGTAAGCCCATGTTATTATGATAATGCCCAGGGTCGCAGGCTTAATATCTACTAGGGACATGTATTGGACCAATGGCCAAAATGACATGCTACTCCTGACGAGTAAGATAGAATGTCCATGTACTTATTTTTACACAACTATCAAATAACAAAATAAAAAAGAGCATTTGGACAATTGCTCCTATTAGCTAAGTGATTAGGAAAAGTCTTTTATTAATTCTACTGCTGATGCCCTTTATAGTAATTATTCATTCACATCTAAAATTAAACATAACATTTACATATATATAGATACATTGTCGTGTCATTTTAATGTCCTACTTTTTTATAAAAGTTTAAATTATTTATAGACTTCGGAGCAGAGAAAGTGAATGCTTATGAAAAGTTATTATTTAGTGCTTGTCTTTAAGTATAAGGACTATTGTCTTCTTTGTGGGATAGTTACAAATGTCCATGGGATCAACTCACTTACCCACTGGTCACCTGCTCAGTGCAGAATAGTGGACTATTGACAGCATTATGGAGAACCCTCAAGCATTAGGTTTTCTTATGGAAATATTAATTTTTACGACTGCAAAATACACGAGAGTCCGAACATTTAAAGTAGGAGGTAAAACTGCATAGCAAAGATTAATGTTTATTATGTATTAAAAAAATGTGTTGTTCTCCAGGTCGCTCTCAGAGTTGGATCGCTGGCGTACAGCATTCGATCGCTTGCAACAGCTGTGCACTCTGCGACCTGAACACTGGCTGTTACGGCTCCAGACTGAGATCACGCTGGCACACTCTGCTCAATCCCGGGAACATATAGCTGAGCTGTTTCAACAAGCCTCACTTGATTGTTACTGTGAGTTAATTATTATGTCAGACAGTTTGGAGTAGTGTGGATGTGCCTTGGTGCCTTCATCATCAACCCATGAATGTCCCACTAGTGGGCACAGGTCTCCCACAGAAAACTCTCAGATTTGTAGGTTTCCACACATTGTTTTCTTTCACCGTTAAAGCAAGTGATAATTAATTTCTAATATGCACATCACTTGGAAAAATCAGAGGTGCGTGTGGGATTCGAACCCCAAACCCCCAGTGTGAGAGGACAGAATCTTAACTACTAGGCTATCGCTGCTTTACTTGGTGCCTTACTTAAGCTAAAATACCATTATGCAACATCTAGCCGATTTCGACATTTTGAATTTTTCGTATTCAGTAATACTATGGCGCAATGGTACCACACCGGTTTAATACGCATAGGGTTCGATTCCCGGCCGGGCAAAATCTACAGGATGAATTTAGATTTCTGTTCTGGGTTTGGGTGTGTACTGGCAACCACGACACCTGGTATCCTATTGTGGGGCTGTAGTGTAGAAAGCCTCTGTTTGTTTGAGTATAATCTTAAGAAGGTAGTGATGATTATATATTTGTTTGAAGAGTAGCAAACGAGCGTGCAGGTCATCTGATCTGATGTTACGTGGCCACTGCAGCCTATAAACACCTACTTGAAGAGCCATCTGAGGTCGTACATAAATGCGATATTTCTCTTAAGGACTAAGGTGGTTGCCTCGCTGTAAGTGTACCCAACAACCACATCTTTCCAACCGTAACACAAGAATAGCTTCACGGCGAATGGTGAGGGTGACCGTGGTACATCCCCGGACGAACTACAGTTCTACCACCTATCAAATTCTTATTAATGAAATTCGCAGCGATCCCGATCTTAAGTGAGTGGTGCTCGTGGTCGCTGAGCACGGGCGAGCCGGACCTGGCGCGCGCTCAGCTCAGCGAGGTGGTACGCCGCGCCGGCGCTGACCCCTTCTCCGGGAAGCTGTTCTGGGACGCCAAGCTCGAGCTGGAGAAAGCGCAGATGGACAGTATGAAGTATGTTTTTTTTAATGTTTATTAGTAGGGCAAACAGGGCGGGCGCTTACCTCAGTCAAAGATTTAGTTTAGCTATTCAATGTCTTAGGTATATTGCCAGAGATATATTTGTGGACTCAACCGAAGGACAGCGATTTGGATGAAGTTTATTAATTTATTAATATTATTTAATGT
>DWKL01000800.1:0-16779 GCA_018249415.1 Phareas burnsi | reverse complement strand
CCCCGGGTACATGTCAGAATGTCAAAAATGTCTCCTATATGTCGACACACAACCGGCATGTAAGACTAATCGTGTTTAATAAAGGAAAATTGATATACCCCATAACTGTACCTGAAAGACCATGATGGATCAGATAGAGTTGGGAGGGCATTTACTATGTTTAAGTGAGTAGATGCAACTGTAGCATATATCCTATGGCATTGTTTCAAAATATCTCTCTGTCGGCAAACGAACTTCAGTAGGGCTAACGAACTTTTACAATGTAAGACGAATACGATGGTATTTAATCGATTTTAATTACAGTCGTGTGTAGGAATGTTTGTAGACGAATCATCGGCGGGCAAAAAGGTTTGTACAAATGTATAGTATGCATAGTTCTAGATCTTGTTGCTTATGATTTAAGTTCTAGAATAGATAACATTTTGAAGCGACGAAATCTTTACAGCTTTAAGGATTTGGCGAAATCTTTAAGTGACGTAATCTTTAAATGACGTAATCTTTAAATGACGTAATCTTTAAACTTTAAGGCAGGTTTGACGCCTGGCGTCCAATGGCGGATGTTAAAACAACTGGGATCGATAGCTTAACTGCCCGTCGCAGTACAAATTTAGCCGCTAGCGTCACCTGTCCATTTACCTATCGCGCCCGACGTCGCTTAACGTTGATCAATGATTGCCAAGATATTTCCAGAGTTGATAGAATAATGTTGGTTTCTAAATTTCAGGCGATTTGCAAGACATCGTACCCTGCATTCTTCCGTTCTTCCACATATATGGTCTCGTGGTCACGTTGATAGGCCACTTGGCTATGGGTTGCAAGCTGGTCACAGTTCCGCGGTTCTCAGCTACTTTGTATTTGGACATACTAAAGAACCAAAAGCCAACGCTGCTCTATGTGGTGCCACCTATCGGTGAGTAGGAATATGTAAACCTTTTGTATGATTATGGCAATGAAGTCGAAATCACAAAGCATAAAATACATTGGTAATGATGGAAGTTACTGTGGGTCAGTTAGCCATTAAGTTAGAAGACTGTTTCCGCTACTGTGTTTTAGTTTGAAGGTTCTAATCGTTTTAGTTTTCAAAGATGCTGTCTTGTTATGAACCTTTAACAAAATTTGAATGTATTTTTTTAATTTTTGAAGGGTAGCCAACGAGCTACTACTTAACATCAGGTAGCTGTGTAGGCTACCTGATGTTAAGTAGTCACTGCAGCTCATGGACACCTACATTTGACTTCAAACAAAACTGAAGCTCTCTCTGAAGTCATACACAGATGCGTCACTACTCTTGAGGACTAAGATGGTCGCCTCGCTGTAAATGTGCCCGGCAACCGTGCCTCTCCAACCGAAACACAAAAACTATTTCTCGGCGGATTATGAAGGCGGCGGTGATACTTCCTCAGAAAATCTATAGTTCTACCTTCTGAAAACATGTTAAAAGAATATGTTTGGATTGATAGAATTTTGTAGGTAAGCGCGGCTTACGACACAATGATAAGTAAGTTTTTGTAGTTATCTAACAATTTGTCTAAACAAAGACAGTAGCGATCGTGACCTCTAAAAAATGTAAAAAGGCGAATAATAATTTGACACTTTTTTGTTACTTTACAATGTTTTCAATAGAATGTATTAATTTGTATGTGTGGAAATCTATACGGAAATGCTTACATGCATTGACTTGTTTATACATCTAATAAGCAATAGGTCGCCCCATTCTGTCTGTTCCAAGTTATATTATATATATATATATATTTTATTCTTTTTTATTTTTAAACGTTAATTCATATTGTGGAAATATAATTGGCTAAAGCATTATGAAGTATTATGAAAATAATTATATTAAATTAGGTATTCACCTCCTGGATAACATTATCGAGCAAAGTGTGTATCTAAGACCGAAATGATCGCCACACTTTTCCTCCTCCCCATGGTGCTGTAAGGTAGAAGTTAGGTATGGTGTGGCGTCTTTAATACGTAGGTATGTTGACGTACTCATTTGGGTTATTTTATATAAAGATGTTGATTTTTTTTTAGAATTAAGCCAATACCGTAGTTCTTTTAATTCTGTATTGCCTAAATATTTGAACTACTGCTGAAGTACTGCCTTGAGACAGCTTGAATGAAACTTTGAGACTGTGACACTGTGACATTGAGCCACTGTGACATTGTGACAATTTGACACTGTGTCACTGTGAGACATTAATGAAATTAGATGTCGCTTCTGAGTCCATGTTTGACTTTGGCAACTTTTTGGGTGTGTCCAACGAAGATAATCCTTGTCTAAAGTGTGATGTGTATTTATATATACAGCGTAACCTCATAAAGATAAAATAATACAAATAGATATAACGAAATCTTATTATCGCACATGTTTGTTTAGGGTTCTTAAAGAAATGTCTTATCATCAATTTGTGACAGTCATGCTGGGTATGCAAAGTAAATTGCCTTTGTACTTTATATATTTTATAGTTACAAAAAGATATGTGCAAAGCTATAATTTCATTTGAAAGGAAAAAGGTAGAAAGAAAGCATTTTATGGTATATAGACTGTAGCTAAAAATAATTTTTTTTTGTTTGAAGATTAGGAAGTAAACGTATGCCATCTGATATTAACTGGTCACTGCAGCCCACGATCGCCTACATCTAATTTCAAACAGGGCTAAAGTCCTATCTGAGGTCGTATGTAGATGCGTCACTATTCTGGAAGAAACAGATGGTCGCCTCACTTTAAGTGTATCCGGCAACCGTACCTAACATTGATACAGGAATTGTAGAAAGAATGGTGCCTCTCCGGACGACCACTTTCCACCATATACAAGTTTAAAAAAGTAAATTAGTTTTTTTCTCTTTTTTTAAATAAGTGTCCATGTTGCAACAGGAGTTCCGAAATAGCCGGAATTAGTTCAAGCCGCTCGAATCCACGATTTTCTGTTTGGATTTATATGTCTAAATATGTAAGAGTGTGTATATAAAGGAGTGATAGCCTAGTGGTTAAGATTACGGCCTCCCAAGCTGGGAGTGAGGGTTCGAAACCCGCACGCACCTCAGATTTTTCGAAATTATATGAGTATTAAAAAAATGTCATTTGTCGTAACGGTGAAGAAAAACATCGTGAGGACACTTACACATCTGAGATATCGTCCTAAAGTTCTCGAAGGTGGTAACGTTACCAATACGTATTTGGCTAACGTGACGATTTTTTGCCTAAATTTACGTTCCGAGAGGAGATCGGTGCCCAAGGTGTAACAGTAATAATTGATGCTGTGGCTAGCGAGAGGATTTTTTGCCTAATCCTTTACAGTCCGAAAGGTGATAAGTGCCCAGCGGTGGAATAGTAAAGGGTCGATGCTGATGATGGTGTATTCACTTTCCAGCTATCCTGTTGGGCAAGCACCCAGATGTAAAGGAAGAGCATTTCCGTCACGTCAGAAATATAATATGTGGAGCCGCTCCGTTGGCCGCCAGTGATGTTCACGCGATTCTGGATAAAAGCAAAGTAAGTCCAAAGGTGGTGGCTGGGAATGCTGAAGCATTATTGATGCAATTTTTTTACCCTGGTAATTTTGGTCGAAGCAAACAAACAAATGCATTCTACATTTATAGCCCCACAGTAGGATTCCGTGTGAGTGCCATGGATACATACAAGTGAGTGCACCAACACCCAGACCCAGAACATAAATCATAATTCATGCAGATGGATTCCAAGCCGGGAATCGAATCCAGAATCCTTTGGGTGTCAGACCGGTATGGTAACCGCTGCGCCACGCGGGTAGTCAACGTCGAAGCACGCATAGACTAGCGGTTTGTGTGGATCGTAATCGATCCACAATATTAAATTACATTGAGCTAAACAATGTTAAAGAACGTTGAGTTAAACAATGTTGAGCAGGGTTAGCTGGTGGTTACATTTTTTCCGATCTGTAATGTTAAGCAACGTTGGGCACGGTCAGCAGTCGGATGGGTGACCGCTAGTGGCTACACTCTTTTATGTTGGGATTACTAAACTGAAGCGCGCATACATCGTAATCCATCTACTATGTTACGCAACGTTGGCCGCGGTCAGCAGTCGGATGGGTGACCGCCAGTGGCTATACTTCTTTATGTTGGGATTACTAAACTAAAGCGCGCATAGATCGTAACCAATCTACTATGTTACGCAACGTTGGCCGCGGTCAGCAGTCGGATGGGTGACCGCCAGTGGCTACACTTCTTTATGTTGGGATTACTAAACTGAAGCGCGCATAGATCGTAACCGATCTACAATATTAAGCAATGCCGGGCGCCGTCGGCAGTTACATGAATGACTTCTAGTGACTACACTTTATACGCGATTCTGCGCTTCAGAGGGCGTGTTAAGCTGTCGTTGTTATGATCGGACAGCAGTCGTTAAACTCGATGTTAAAGTTATACAAAACATTTAACTCGGAACGACAGTTTTATCTTATCCACATCCGTCTCCACCAAACAACATTGTACCAGTGTAGTGACTACTCCACATTACACAAAACAACAGAAGAAATCATAAAAGATTTAGAGAGAAGAATTTAAAGGGGCCTTCCCCTTTGGGATAGTAGAGGGATCGTTCTGGCGTCTTTAAACTGAAATGCCGTTATCCAACATGTACCCTATTTCGACATTTTTTATTAATTGCTCCGTTAATTGATGAGTTGACGATGCATCAAACCTAACCTAATCGTATAACCCCCCCCACCCCAACTGTACCTGGTCGCACCATCATGGTCTTTCAGGTACAGTTATGGAGAACATTTATTTATTTATTTATTTTCCCTTTATAAAACACGAGTGGTCTTACATGCCGGCTGTGTCGACATATAGGTGAAATTTTTGACATGTACCCGGGGCCTGATGTTCCGCCTGTGCGGTATCAAATCGCTGCACAGCGGAACATACAGACGCTCCCAAATGTGTAACGCGCGAATACAATGAAGATTCCCAATTGTCTGTATTGTATGTATATTGTAAAGTAATGAGAATCATAAGCATAATCAAAATAAAAAAAACCTAATCGTATATAATCTAACATAACCTAACCTAACCATATATCATCAAGATGGTCATTTCATTTACAGAGCAACTTCGCATTCAACCAAGGCTACGGTACAACTGAGACAGCATCGATTACAACTTCGACCCTGAAAGGCACCAACGTCTTGGACTACTCGGCGAGTGGTGTGCCCATGGCCAGCGTTGTCATGAAGTTTGTGGACCCTTTGACGGGCAAAGCGGTTCCTATAGGAGAGGTATGTATGTACCAAACGGTACAATACAACTACAAGCGAAAATAAAGTATTGGATATTTTGAAGCCAACAAATATGAGATCATTCAAGTGAAAGTGAAATTAAGAAATCCTTTGTTTAATTACATTACGTGAGGCGACCATCATAGTCTTCAGGTGTAATAACGTATCTATGTATGACCTCAGATAGGGCCTTGATCTTGTTGGAGACTAGATGTGGGTGTTCATGTGCTGCCCTGACCACTTAAATTCAGTTGGCAGTAAAAATATTTGTCTCGGTATTGGTACAAATACCTAATTAATTGAAATCGTATTTATGCTCTAACTAATTAGATTATATGATTTACTAAAGTTATTAGGGATTAAAATGGTTGTAACATTAGTGGTTAAAGAAAAAACAAAGTTAAAAATACAGTTTTTGAGCAAAATAGCGCACGAACCGTGCTTTCGTGAGCTATTTTGTTCAAAGACGTTCTTAAAAAATATGACCGTCACGAGACACCTGACAGATGTAAAATCGGTATTGATGACTATTGAAAGATTTCATAATTGAAGAAACTATAAATAAATACGGAAAAATATGAATAAAAATACAGTTTCGTTACTAAAATAAATATATTATTTGTTATTATTTCATAATTGATTGATGAAAGATTTCATAATTGAAGAAACTCTATCAGTAAATACGGAGCAATGTAAATAAAAATACAGTTTCGTTACTAAAATAAATATATTATTTATAAATAATATAAAGACAAAGGGGCGTGAGGGCATTAGAGAGCGTCGTGCAGTTTGCGGGCACGCCATATGAGTCAGTCTTAGACCTGAGATGTGGCAATATATAAAATACGAGCTTTTGCCCACGGCTTCGGCTGCATAGAATTAGTACTCTGAGTTAGCCTAGTTTTTACTATTAGCTTTCATCAATATTCACATTTATTTGAATAATAAAAAAAAACTGATCAGTGATTTTGACGTAAAAAGGTAATAGACAGACAAACAGAGTTACTTTTGCAGTTATACTATTAGCGCGGTTAAAAAGTAAATAACTAGGATTCCCTGTATCGTGCGTATCATATGCATACAAGACGAGCAAATAAATACCCAGACCCAGAAAAGAAATCTAATGTCATTCTTCAGATGTCTGCTCGACCGGGAGTTGGATCTGGTAAACTTTACGTGTCAAGCCGGTATAGTAACCACGCCACGCGGGTCGTCAAATAGTACATAGGGTAGACGTTTCATATCAAAGCTGGAGATGATGACGAAGACCCTGAAACTGAGAGACTGAATGACTATGATCTAGACAATGATGATGATACCTAATATTCCTGTCACGTAGAAAATGACGTAATTACATAATAGCGAATCAATTTGTCTTGCAATTTTGCTGCTGGCACGTTTGTTTCCATATTTCAAGGTTTACGCTAAACGTGTAAGCGTGTAATCATTTGATATGGTTTGAAGTGTGTGATAATGGAGAGACCTTGACACGAGCATCTCTATCTTACGATTATTTCTCAGGGTATCCTCCGAGATCGACCTCAGATAGGACTTGAGTCCTATATGGGGTTGGTTACGTAGAATAATAATAGAACACTTTATTGTATCCTAGAAAAGAAAAGATAATTATGCATCGAAATAAATACAACACGATACAAAAGGCGATTTTATCGTTAAACAGTTATCCACTTATAGAACTCCCTTTCTACATCAATCCGCAATGTACAATCGTTATTGAAACCGCTCAACTGCGGGTTGGATTCGTGCACCAAGGGTTCCGTATACACATTTTTTTTTGTGATGTAATAACAAATATATTGTATTCAGACTTTGCCCTTTACTTGCGCTACAATTCTTGCCAAATTTCAGAATTCTAGGTCAACGGGAACTATCCTATAGGTTTTGATTCCCTTGCGAGTGTCAAAATAAACATAACATGCATAAACGGCCATCTTTGCATTGCTTTTGTTGACTTAAAAGCTTGATTTTTTCACACCTCCATGAGATTATATACCTGAGTATTTGATATTAATTTCAACTTGATACCTCCACGTATTCCCGAGAAAAAGGGTCTTGAAAAACAGACAGACGGATAACGAATTGATCCTATAAGGATTCCTTTTTTCCCCTTGAGCTATGGAATTATAAAAGACCCCTTATCATTAGGACACGCAAAAGCCCTCGCAATATCCTATCCGCGCATTTGTATATTGGATTCAACTATTTTCATAAAAACACTAGGCCATTGACACCAGTTGTTACCAACATATACATAGCTTCATTGTACACGTGTTGTTTGATAAACGTATCCAGTGTTTATATTTAGCGAGTCTAAAACAGCCGTTGAACTTTCTATACGCTCGTACGCCCGAAGTAATGTGACATCGTTGCTGTGGACTAATAAATACGCTACGCTTACGCACACTACGATTCCCTGTCGTGGGTGCCATGGACACATACGAAGACGTAGTCATAAATACCCACACTCGAAACACAAATCTAAATTCGTCATTTAGATGTAAGTCTAGACTCACGATAATCACGCCGCGCTGGTCGGCAATTCTGACGTCCTCGACGATACTTCCCGACTGGAAAAATATAGGTCGACAGATAAAAGAATTTTATAATAGCTCATAATGTTAATTTCGTTACAGACTGGCGAACTGTACGTCAAGTCCCCCACAGTGATGAAGGGATATCACAAGAACGTGAAGGAAACCAAGGAATCATTAACAGAGGATGGTTACTTCAAAACCGGTGATTTAGGTTACTTCAAGCCTGAATCTGGCTTGTATATCACAGATAGGATAAAGGAGTTAATAAAGGTGATGTTATTTAAAATTATATTAATTTGTTTTACAAATATTCACGGTGTTTGTATCTTTCTCGCTGTTGTTATATAAAAATTCATACCTTGCGATAAAATGTTTTGCGAAAGCGTTCAAGGATAGCCAGGCATATGATAGCCAAAGCAGTGATAGTCTAGTGGTCAAGATGCCGGCCTCTCACGTTGGCTGTCTGGGGTACGAATCCACCAGCATCTCTGATTTTTCGAAGTTATGTGTGTATTGCAAATTAATTATCACTTGATTTAACGGTGAAGGAAAACAGAATGAGAAAATATACACATCTGAGAGTTCTTTGTAAAGTTCTCGAAGGTGTGTGAAGTCTACCAATCCGCATTTGGCCAGCGTGATGCATTATGGTTTAATCCTTTGTATTCTGAGAGGAGACCCGTGCCCAGCAGTGGGACAGTAATGGGTTGGTGATGATGATGATGATGACCAAAATCAAATGACTGGATTTGTTAATATTACAGGATAATAAATATCAACTAAAAAAAGAGAAATTTATTAAAACACTTATATAATTTATAAATTATTTGTCATTATCACGATTTATGATCAACATATTTTTGGAACATTTTAAACAAACTGTTAAAATGTTGTTAAAAATACACATGCAACATATATTTGAATGTATATTATCCTGATTTAATTTTTTCCGTGACTACAGTACTTTGATATTGCATACACAATTTCATCGGGCGGATTAACTCAAAGTATCTGTTTTGCTTCTTCTTACAGGTTAAAGGTATGCAAGTGGCTCCAGCAGAATTAGAAAGCATTCTCAGATCGCATCCCGCAGTGCAGGAGGCAGCTGTGGTTGGTATACCACATGAATTCTACGGTGAAGCGCCTAAAGCGTTTATCATAAAAAAGAACGGTCAAAGTGCGTCCCCCGAGGAACTCCAAACCTTTGTAGCGGACAAAGTGGCGGCGTTCAAGAAGATCGAGGAGGTCGTTTTCGTAAACGATATTCCCAAAACAAGCTCTGGAAAGATTTTAAGAAAAGAATTAAAGAAAATGTATGCATAATACATTTACATCGACTTGTAACCTGTGATTAAGTGTCGAACGCCGATGAGAGGTCTTTGCAGAAAATTTGTTTGAATAATTTCAATGCGGCGTTACTATTTAAGCTAAGCGGGAATAGGTAACTCAAAAAAATTAAATGAAGAAGATTGACGCAAAATGGTTTACAGAATGTATTTATTAAGCAATAATTTAGTTATAAGGATAGTTAGCTAGCGTTTTAATAAAATACAAGGTTAGAGTGGTATTTTTATAGGCATATTTGTAACAATGGTGCTAATTTGTTGTGTATTTTAACATCATATTTATTATGAAATAAAAACTTGACAAGTAGTTAGTTGGTAGTTAACAGATATTTAGCAAAATTAATAGTCACGGGATGTATGTTCAAACTGTTTTATTAATATATGCTTTGTTAAAATACATTGAAACATAATATATTATTTTGTTATTATTCTTGTTTTATTCTAAAGATCCATAGGTGTGTTCGTTTGTATTTTCTTATAAATGGTTATTATGAATGTATGCCAAACAGTGATAGTTTAGTGGTGAAGATTCCTCCCACGCTGCGTGTCTGGGGTTCGAATCCCGCACGCGTTTGTGATTTATCGAAGTTACGTGCGTATTAGAAATCAATTGTCACTTGCTTTAACGGTGAAGGAAAATGTCGTTAGGAAACCTACACATCTGAGAGTTCTTTGTAAAGTTCTCGAAGGCGTGTAAAGTTTACCGATCCGCAATTGACCAGCGTTGTAAAATGTGACCTGACCCTTCTTATTCTGAGAGTAGACCCTAGTGCCTAGCAGTGGGACATTAATAGGTCGATGATGAAGATAGCTATTATTAAAATGGTAGGTGTAATGTTATAATAAAAAAATGGAATATTAAGCTTGATTAGTTACACACTATTTTGTCTTTTTCTACCAATTTAAATTATATAGGCAACGCTCTTCCAGTATTGACTTGGTTACAATATATTTTTAAGAGTGCATGAGAGCAAACGAGCATGCATTCCATCCTATGGTAAGTGGTCGCTGCCGTCCGGGGATATCTGTAATCAAGATAAATAGGATTGAAGTCTTACATGAGAGGCTACAGATGCGTTGCTATTCGTGACTCTTCTTTACTAGATTCTTTAAACTCTCAGTTCCCAAAGTGGTTCAGGTGGACTCTCATGGGTCCACGGGAGAGTCGACGGGGGTCTACGTTGGCGTGAAAAAAATGGGGGTCCACGAAAATGTATCTGCTTTCGATAGTAAAGAACTAAAATGTTGGCCTGACTTTACCTACCAATGTAGGCAGATAATATTTTAAGAAGCTCAACGACTGTTACTTGTAAAAACTTGGATGGAATCACTTTTTTGATTGGCCAACTTTATTTTTTTGACATCCACTCACAGCACAATCAATTAATTAATTAACCAATCAATTCTCACTTTTTTATGATCTAAATTTTTGTCGAGTTTTAGGAATATGTACTTGCAGGGGGTCCACCGAAACCAGCAAAATTTGAAAGTGGTCTATGAAAAAAGAAGTCTAGGAACCTCTGCTTTAAACCAATACATAGTAGCGTTTGGTTCTGCTGTTACAACACAGTAATAGGTGTAGCGGTGGTGCTTCCGGAGTCAAACCAATTTTATGTGAAGGAAAGCAATAGTAAATAAATGCAGAAATGGTGGATGATAGCAAAACAATGGTGAAAAGCAATGATGGATGGTAGCACTGGATTTAACAATAACGGTGGATAGTAGCAAAGCAATGGTGAAAAGCAATGATGGATGGAGGCACTGGACTTAACGAAAACGGGGGATGGTAGCAAAGTAATGGTGAAAAGCAATGATTGATGGTAGTGCTGGAAAAGGCAGGAAAGGAAAATATCGATATCGTAAAAATAATAATTATAAAAATCATATGATAAGAGTATCGATTAATGATAATAATAAAATCGAAGGTGCAATAAGCAACTAGCGAAAATTATGTGAATATGATGCTGAAATATAATGTCTAATCGGTGCAAAAGACCGTGACTTGCCAGATATAAAGTGCCTTTGAATCTGATTTGCCATTACTTAGGCCGCTTCGAGTCTTCGACGTTCGTCTGAATGTCGTTATAAGACCTTCAAGATCGGTCCTGAATCAAAACGAACATAAATAAAGTAATACATACATGCAAGAATAATAATTATACAATACAATACAATCATTTTTTATTGCATATCAAGCATTAAAAATTGACAAGACAATGCGGTCTTATTGCTAATAAGTGACCTCTATTAGACAACCTCAGAGACAAGACAATATGACAATAATGGTGGTATTGGTGCACGTAAATCTACATAATTATACATGACATGTAATATTAAAACATAAAAATATACACAAAATTATTAAGAAATTCGAAATAACACTAAAAAGTTAAAGATTAAGATAATATGTAGATTCTGTAATGTTATTCGAAGTAGGATTTATAAATATAAATGCTTTAATAACACCTATTTGATGATATGATTTTTTTTATTTTCTTTCTATGCCAGTACGCCCTATTCTCCTCAGTATTTACTGAGGCGCCCGAGATATTTTCGGGTTAAATATCTTTTCTAAGAATAGTTCGTATGCTCACACAAATATGTGAATATTTTTTTATGGTGTAGCGCAAAATTTGGCAATTAGTTTTAATCATAAGCAATTTTATTTTATTTATTAGTGATAATATAAATTGAAATAAAAATAAATAAGATAAAATAATTTATTGCACAATTATTTAATTAATTAATTTATTTAATTTTATAATTACAACATAATGAGAGACCTAAGAGTTATACCTATATTATTTCGTTTATATTTTGACGATGGTAGATGTCTTTGGTGGATGTTCATTTATCTTTAATGTGGATCCACTGCCGCCCACGTAATCTGCCACGGAACATATTTATCTTTTGTGTCATCCGCTGTAAAGAGATTCTTGTATTTCGAGATTTTTTAAGAGGTGTGGCGTCTTATAAGCCGTAACCATCTTAGTCTTCAGGAATAGTAACGAATCTATGTAGGCCTCAGGTAGGACTTCACTCCTTTTTGAAGTTAAATGTGGGCGTCTACGGGGTACAGTGACCATTTAACATCAGGAGGCCTACACGCTCATTGTCTACTCCAAAAAAATAACATTTTCGGCATCACACTACAACAAATCGCAAACAAATAACTTGTTTAAAAAGAAACAACATATTTAACGAATATTTACAGCCGGCATGTACTTTTTCACCTTCCATGAAGAGTTCGCATTCTCACGTTTTGTTGAAGTCCTCTTATATACCTAGTTTAATTAATTCTAGCCGCTGTTACGCTAAATCACGTCGGGCGCTGACCGACGTAACCATAATTATAAGCTCATTTTATTTATTTGTGTAGACACTGAATGAGACTATACCTACTAAGAGTTTCAATTGAAGTCGTTTGTTCGGCTATGTCCCGCTAACTATGCGCCCGGCGCAGAGTCAGTACAAAATAGATTGTGAAGGAGTATGCACGGGTCCTGTTTTTGAAATTATTTAAATTTCAACTGACTTTCCCTAATATTTTGGTAACAAATAAGTGATTTGTGGACCGTTTCCTTTAGTGATACATTTTATCTAGTGTTAGTTGAAGTATTTAGCTGATAAATAGTGATTCAACGATTTAACAACTAGAAACAATTTGAATTCTTGTTGACAGAATATCGCCACACCAACATTTTCTATTTACATAGATTAAATCCGACCACTCAACTCAACAGTAATCAGGTATGTATATTATTTAAATTTAGAGTAAACAAAATGTGTGTACATAGTTTGTCATATATAAGACTAACTTTTACCTGCCATTTTTCCCGCGTAATGTTGAGAAGTGATGAAATGTGAATTAGATTGAAGTTATCATCTGTAACTATATAGTGTATAAAAATATATAGCAGTGACAATCCAGTCGTAAGATTCCGGCGTCTCGGACGTAGTGTCCTGGTTTCGAATCCCGCACTGATTTATGTTACGTACGCAAATTTACAAGTTAAGAGCCAATTAGAAATTAATTATCACATGCTTTAACGGCGAAGAAAAACATCGTGAGGAAACCTACACATCTGAGAGTTCTTTGTAAATTTCTTGATGGTGTGTGAACCTGTCTTTTTCCAAGAGGAGGCCCGTGTTAATAGTGGAAGAGATGGGTTTATGATAATGATGATAAGAATTTGTACGATTTAATAGGTGGTAGAACTATAGTTTAACTGGGAAAGTACCACCGATGCCCTCGTAATCCGCCGTGAAGTGGTTTTTGTGCTTCTGTTGAAAAGATTTGGTTGCCGGGCACACTCACAGCGAGGCGACCATCTTAGTTCTCGGGAGTAGTGACGATAGTAGTAACCTACATACGATCTCAGATTAAACTTCAATTTTGTTTTTGGTTAGATGTGGTTGTCCATGGGCCATTGACCACTTAACATCAGGTGGCCGCACGCTCGTTTGCTACTCTTTATACATAAAAAAAATGTAACTGGCGGGCTGCGGTCAAGATGTGTAAACATAAGTGTTTATTGCTCCCAAGTTTGATTTTAGACTTGTACTAACCTTGGTTGCGAGTATATTTTCTGGACTTAGACTCCGTTGATGGATGGATGACGATCCGCGTAGCACAGTTGTAATCCCGGTCTGCTACCCGAAGGGTTTCGGGACCGATGCCCGCCAGACAGACATCTAAATTATGAATTTAACACTAGGAAGGCGAGCGGGGGTCTTTAGACCCATTTTTGAAGTTTACCGTTTGATAATTCGGAAACTATTTTTCTGCAACTTGTTCCCGTCAATTCCGCCAAGCAAATGCTAAATCTCCCATGCTTCGGAGGGCACATAAAGAGGTCCCGGTTGTCATTATTAGATAGCATTTGGTAAATCTTGTCAGAGGCTTTATGTTCGGTTTCAGAACATTCGACACGAGTTGGCCCCTAACCCGTATCTCCATCAATCCGCATTGGAGGAGAGTAGTGGAGTATGCTCTCGGTCTTCCTCGGTTGTGGGAACAGATCCGTGCCCAGCAGTGAGATATAATGCTAAGTCTCATATATTATAAAAAAAATATAAAATGGTTACGTCATGATCGTAATATTATATCGTAATAATTATAAAGTAAAAGTATCCTTTCGTATTTCTAGTGTTACATTTCTTTTCTGGGTCGGGGTGTTTGTGTACTCGTCATTGTATATGTCCATGCGCCCACAAAACATGGGATCCTACTCTGGGGCTGTGAGAGTAAAGAACGTTATAACGTTTATAAGATGTCTACTTTTAAGCAAAGGTAATAAAATTGTTTCCCATTTCTAGTTTAGCAAATACAATTATCAACCAGTTTTCCAATTGACCTCCCTCATTTCGTGATCAATCATCATTTCATGTTGAATCTCGATGTCGCCATCTTCACTGGTTTTTTCATCTGTTCACCCTATTCTATTCTTCTATTCTTCTTTCTTTTTTAGCCAGTTATTTTTACACATTTAACACATATTTTATAAACAACCTCCTTTTACTTAACGTGGAGTTTATTTTACCTTTTAATAAATTATAAACCGAACACGTTATTGTATCGTAGCCATATTTTTTCGGGACAATTAAAGATAAGATTGGGAGTAAATGTCTAATTTGTAGACACAAACAGTTATATCTTGTTTGCAGTATAAGGTACGGTTTATCTTGAAAATTAGATCGCGTTAAGGCTGTTAGTATATGAGAGAGCATTAGAAGTACACCTAAGGTGACAATACGTCTTGTTTTGGAAGAGACTGTCCCTTTTTCCGTTATTATTTACCAATGTTCTCAAGAAAAGCTTCGGTATGCAGAATTGTTCCATTTTCAATATAAGACTATCTTTTATTTAGTGCGCTAATAAAGGCTCAAAATTTGACGCCAAGGATTTTCAAAATGTAAAACAAAGGGCTGAATAAAATTTTTCAAAAAATGTAATTCATTCCCGACATAAATTCTTTAGAAATTCTCATAAACATGGAGCTAACAGAAAAAACGTTTTAACTGGAGAATTCTTTCAAAGTGATTAATTTTTTTTTAATAGATGTTTTGAATTTTTTTTTATTGTCACTACTGTAATTTATGTCGTCACTGTAAGAATGTCCGATTTTGAGTAAAAATAGAAATGGCCGCTTTAAGTATATCTCTTAATTTACTAAATGCACGAAAACAAACATGACAAATATTTCTATAGCGACCAGATCCTCAATCTTTGTTATAGGCAATTAGTTTAGACACTTTCGATAATTGCGTATCGTTTAATTACTGTGAAATTCGCATTGCAATCCATACATACATATGTGGATACTTTGTCTTATTTTTTATAGTAATTGAAAAAAAATCAAATATAATTAAATTAAAGATTGAATATGCGTTAATACTTTTAAAATTTTACACTAACTTATTATTCATAATGATATAACTACATTAGTAGTAATGATAAACAAGTGGTTTGGTATGGTAATTACAGCGAACGAAATCAAAAATCAATCAATCATTCTTCTATGTAATTATAACGAATCCAGGGTCAACGAAAACGTGCGAGAGAAACTAAATATCCGAGAATTCTCCAACAAATTCTCAAAGTTGCGTGAAACCTTCCCACTGGGCAACTGGTATATATGATAGGTGATAGAATCATAATTCAATCAAGGAGGCATCACCGCCGCCCACATAATCCGCTATGAAAGAGTTTGTTTCTCGGTTGGAGAGAAACGGTTGTCAGGCACACTTACTGCGAGGCAACCATTTTAGTTCTCGGGAGTAGTGACACCTACGCACGACTTCAGATGGAACTTCAGTTCTGTGACCACGATCCATGCAACTGGATCGAAATATAGGCAATTAAAAAACCGGATACCGTGAGTACCCCTCACGTAATTAGAATGTATAATTTCCGCGATAATATTAGCTTAAAAACTTCAGTTTTGTTCAATCTGGGTGTCCATAGACCGCAGTGACCACTTAATATCAGGTGGCCCGCACTCTCGTTCACTACTCCTCAAACATAAAAAAATAAAAAAATATATAGATAATATAAATAAATGTTGTTAAATAGACAAATGAGAGTAGTTTCTCACTTTTAATCGATTTCCTAATAGACGATTGGGTCGATAAGAATTTTTTATAGTGAAAATATATCAATTCACTCCCCACCATCGCAGTCCACTTAATGGTGACTACTGCCATCTGTAGACATCTTTAATAAACTTGATATAGGATTGAAGCCTTTCTTGAGGTCGGTCACAGATGTGTTCATGCTCTTAAAAACAAAGTTGGAACCAGCATTTAAAACTGCTGTGGCAGTGGGGCTTGATTGTACCACATAAACTGGTACTGGCTCATAGTACTTGTTTGTACGTTAAAATCCACCTAATGAATAATCAGTTCTATTTGATTAAGAATGTTCCCCGTAGTAGCAAGAAGAAGTAGTGGCAAGAATCATTAGCCTTGAGCTAAACACGGGTCACCGACTGGTTGCTACTAGTATTGTCTTTTTATGGCACAGGTATTACACACGAGCCGGATCTCAAAAACAAGACGCAACCAAGCGAGCCAGAGAAAACGCAGCGCCCGGCAAAGCTTAACGCATGCACTCGA